>VXAY01002602.1:79498-222485 GCA_013399855.1 Oxyruncus cristatus
GAGGCTGGGGGGTACTCGGGCCCTGTGAGGTCCTCCATGGACTGCAAGGGGACAACTTGCTGCACCAGGGTCTTCACCACTGTTACAGGGGATAATGGCATCGAGTCCATCCCCTGTTTCTTGTGGGGTCCCTTCTCACGGGAGACAGCCTTGGATGAGCTTCTCCAGCGTGAGTCTACCCTCAGACAACAGTTCTTCCATACTCTGCTGTCCTTTAGGGTCACAAATGAATTACACCAGCATAAATCCCTCACTGGGATCACAAGTCCTACCCAGGACACTTGCTCCAGCGGAGGTTTCTCTCTCCAAGGACCGCAAGTCTCCAGCAAGACTCTGTTTCATCTTAGGCCTCCCACAGACTTCCAGCTTCTTCCATGCGCTTCTCTACTCCAGTAGAGGCTCCTTCATGGGCTGCAGGAGGGTCTCCTCACTCCAAATAATCTTCCACAGGTGGCAGGGGTTTTAGTTTTTAAGACTTTTCCCCTGCTGGAGGGGGAGAGGGGACCCCCCTGGGCCTCTCCTCCCCCTTCCTGCTACACTCACCTTGGAGGCTACATTGCTATCTCTTGTTCTCCTCTGCTCTCCTCCAGGCTGGAATTTCTTCTGCGCCACAGGCTTATTTTCCTTTTTCTTAAATATGTTATTCTCAGAGGTGTTACTAAAACTTGTGATTGGCTTTGCTCTGGAAATCTACCTGGAATTAACCCTGGGAGTAGGGAGGGCTGGTAAACCCATGACACAGCCCAATAGAAGTAGAGACCAGCTTTCCAGCTCTGTGATCTATTGCAGATGTCTCAGTTTTCCCTATGCAGGACACACAGTCACAAATTTATGTAGTGTTACTGAGATTCATAGTCATGCATATAATAATGTTCTAATAGAACATCTACAGTTACAAACACAAGTACACTCCTACACATCTAATGTACACTTTCATGCATCTCATGTTTATATTTCTAGTTTTCATTTAAAAAGAGTTTAAGTTGCCTCTACTGCAGTGATACCAATAAACTAGTAGACATATAATACACCATGTTAAATCTATATTGATACTTGCAGTTTTTTTAACACACCTCTCAGGTTCTTGTTTATGAAAACAAGAAGGAATAATTTTTAAACTATAGAGGAATGATTTTTAGGTAATTACATAATGTCTCTGGCTTTCATCCAGTAATAGTATGAAAAAAAATTAAAGCTATTAATGTGGATGTTACAGCTGCCAGCGTCTTTAGAGAACAAAGTATTTTTAAGTTGTCTGAATGTTTACATAATAAATTTCTGCTTCTGTTGTCTGCAGCATCTGCACAGCCATATTATCTTTTGGCTAAAAAAAGGCTTTGTAAGAAGTTGAGCTTTGCTCAAGACAAAAATAAACAATTTGCCATGGCTGCTCTAAAGCTGTTAAGAACTTTACAATCCAAAGTGCTTTCTAAAGCTAGAAAGAACCTTATCCTCTTTATGATTCTTCATCCTCTGAGACTGGTACAGTACAAAGATAACTCCTGAATATATTTTTGTTTTCATATCCAGAACCATCTCCAGCAATGGTGTATACTTCACTTGCTAACAAAAGCTAGTAAAACATACCAACAAAAGTTGAATGAAATTGTCTGAAGAGCAAAGGGGTTAATTATTGCTTACTTAACTGCCATTAACTGTATGTACAGGGCAGAAAGTGCTCCAGATTCTTTATGCAGTTGATGTAAAAAGATCCATCTTATGTGAGGACAGGTCGTTGCAGTTTTGACTGTTACTATTGCAAATAGACACACAACAATGTGTAAAAGAATATTTTATTGTTGCAAATAAGTTAAAAATGAAGAACTGTCAGAATGAAGGTTTCTTGGTTAGATGTTGAATCTCTTGAGTGCTGCTTTGGTCAATAAACTGCACCTCTCAGGCTAATCACTTCTGGGGATAAACTGCACTTCTCAGGCTAATCACTTCTGGGGAGGACTGGGGGGCAAATATAGTCCACCTATCGCAACACCTCACTGCTGAATTTAGATCTAAGTGATAGCAAGGCCTTGCCTAAAGCCCAGACCTTGTGCGTCTGACAAAAAATGCAAAGGTATGTCAATAAGTAGCAGAAAACCAAATGACACTCCGCGAGGTCTTATTCATGAGAACAGAGTTGTCCTGAATTAAATGTATTTCAAGAGTGCCTCTTTGCTTCAGTTTAGTCAGAAGGGAAGATGGTGCCTTAGTTTCAGTGGGATGCTGAACTGAGACTTTTCAGCTTTAAAGTTGTCATGCTTTGGGAGCCTGCAGAAGCTCTGCAGATAAAGCTATATAAGACTGACATTTTCTGAATACAGTCCTTAATGATCACACTAGTTCTCTCTGAAGTAATTTGTGATCTGAAAGCTGAAAAAACGCGATGTTAAAGGAAAAGGTAAAAAGCTGTAATGAACATAAGGGACAGCCAACAATTCACATTCTGCATTTCTTGCAAGAAAGTTGTTGTCTGTGATCCCAAAGAACTGTGTTATGTCAGCTTATCTGAGTAATTTTACCAACAAAATAACAGAGCTAGTTTTACCAATTTAAATTCCATCTCACTTTCTATTATCTTCTCAATATATGAACAAACACAAATATGAGGGCCAGTTATTTTGTGAATCCTATTTTTCAAATGCATTACTTGGACTGCAGCTGCCTCTTGCAAAAAAAAAAACAAAACAAAACAAAAACAAAAACAAACCAACAAAAAAAAAAACCACTAAAAAAAACAAAGGAAGGAGAACAGGAGAAATGGAAAAGTAATGCTTGCATCTCTATTTCTAAAACATTTCTGAAAGACAGAATTAGGGCAAAGACATGGGAAAAAGTACTTATGATCATTGTAGCTGTGATATAAGAGAATAATTCTTTGGATATCCAAATGAAATGAAAAAAGAATTTTAGGAAGGAAGGGGGGACAGTGATTTTTAAAGAGCTAATAAAAGAATATGGGAGTAGTAGATCTTAACTAAATGATTCATAGTGAACATTGAAGTCCTGATGTAGACTTTATTAGTTGGTGAATCATTTGTGGCAGATTTTTGCAGATACATTTCTTTCAACAATGGAAAGTATTATGTTGGGAAAAGCATCTGAATAGTACTACTCATGATTTTATTTGCTTCTCTTCAGTTTCTGTGTTTCTTGTTGTTTTTTTCTTACCCTATGCTTTTTCAGAGTGTTGTGCTGAGACAAATGGGTACGTTTCCTTTTATGTTTTTCATCCTCAAAAAGACTTGTTTTGTTTGGTTTGGTCTTGTCTGCCTCAGAGCAGCAAAAGAAACAACTTGTATTTGGGCACAGAGCAATAATAAGACCATTGTACTGTTAGACGTAGTGTTTTTCAAGGACATGATACTACTGCACTTTTGTGATATTTGGAACCATACCTAGAAAAGGCAATTCTGAATTTTTAGCTCAGAATAACAGTGCAAAAATTAAAATTGAAAAAAAAGGGATCATCTGACACAAAGATGTATTAAAAGTATGCATGTCATAAGTCTTAATGACACTAAAAGGACGATGTTTCAAAGTAATTTTCATATAACAATATATCTTTCAATGTCATATCACCATCTCAGCAGCAGCATCAGTGAAATTTACTTCATATCAGCCCTTTCAGATGTCAGATTTAGCTTCACTCATCAGGAAAGGGGAAAACTGTCTTTTTCATCTCACCTCTCCATACATACCTGCAACTGTCTGTGGGCTTCCTTATATTTTGTAACCACTGAAAATGACACTTCATTGCTTCCTGATTTCTATACAGTATGTATAGAGGATTTGAACAAAACAACATCAACATTTTGGTTCAGAGCAGCACAGAAGTTCTGAAGCGATTTCCCTGGTCATACCACAAAAATCATGTTTGCTTGAAACACACAAAGACTATTCATAGCAAGTGCAACCAAGACTCCTTCTGGAGAAGAGTAAACAGAGTTCTCCATTCCAGTCACTTAACAAATGTGCACCAGAGATTCAGAGGGATCTGAAACAGCTGCTCCACACTATAATGAGTTTCTTCAGCACACAGTCATTTTTATCTGTTTCTTCTATAGGGAGTTCATTAATATCTTACACATTCTGTCTCCCTCTACTTTATTTTTGTCCCTTTATTATTATTATCTCTTGCAAAGATTCAACAAGATCCTATCCTAGATGGGTTCCTGAGGAAATGACAGAGCTGATTCCTAAGGAAATGGAAGCATCAAAAGCCTATGCATGAGTATGATAACCTTGTGGAAGTATCTAACTGCTGATTGGTAAAAAGACGGTAGTCAATGCCTCAATTCATATCAGAAAATGAAGACTCTGTTTATGAAGACTCAGCAGAATCACCACACCTTGGATGTGATGCAGAAGATGTTCATTGGTTACAGAGCTCTTGAGCTGATCTTCATGGAAGAAGGTACCACCAGGGCTGCTATCTGACTGCATGTTCTCACCTGAGGTCTTTTGATCTCCATATAGGAAAGTTTTATCTGGCTTATCTAACACTACTATATTGTTCTCATTTCTCACCGAGGACAAAAGCACATCTACCCGCTTGCTCCCTGCCACAGATTGTATCAGGAACCCCCTGTGTGAGCACTCTAGTTTCCAGCCTGAAAAGAAATTGTGATGTTCTTCTGTACCTGTCATTATTACATGAGCAGTGGGAGGAAGGAATGACAGCCCTGGTGTCAGAGTTGCAGAGATGACACGCAGCAGTGAATCATAAAGGCTGTTTTTTCTTTAAAAGCTGTTCTGAGGCTATGAGCTGTGAAGGAATATTCTGCCTGGCATTTAGGTATGTCAAAAAACACCTGCCCGGCCTGTGTCCTGTGTGAATCTAATGCAACCCCAGTACTAAGCAAGCCATAGTGCTGCACTCACCACAGACTCCTCTAAAGAACTATGCACATGGTTCCTTCCCTTTTTCAAAAGCAGTGGGTTATGAGCTGACTATATGATCAAAAAGCTGAAAATAGAATGCTTTTTTGTCATATGACCTTTTGAATCTCAGCCTACAAACAAGAATGATAAGCAGGAGAGAGGGTCTTTCTATTAAGATTACAAAGCAGTTAGTAGTAGAATTAATGTTTGCTGTTTATAATGCTCCTCCTCCCCCCTCCCTCCATCATTCCTTTTTCATCTTTCACAGGACACTCAAGCCTTCACTGCGCTGAGAGTAAGCAGCGACAGAGCAAAACTGCTCTTGGAACTTCACTGGATCATGGATTTCTCTTCATGAGGTTTTAGGTAGCCACTTCAAGCTCAGGTGGCTAATGGTTTGCAGGAAAGACAATAGATGCAGGTTATCATCTCTGGTTTTATTACACAGTCTGAAGGTAGAGGGTCAGCTGTGGGTTGTGAGATTCTTTGTGGCCAGGTGAGGAGGAAGGCATGTTTTGCCATTTTTACAGACACACTATCACTTTTACAGGGACATCATTTCACTGAATGCTCTATTTTTACTTGGTTTGAAATCAGAAAGAGTAATTCTTATTATCAGTAAGAATTCCAGGTTATTGACTCTGAAAAAAACATTATGGTGTTCTACATAGTCCATATGGCACACATCACAGACTTGGATGGGCAGTTGCAGAGAATGGAGCAGAGACACAGAAAACACAGGATGGGTGACCCTGGTACCTTCTAAGACTTCAACCACTGTGCCTGGGAGCACTCAGAACAAGAGATTTTTATTTGTTTACTTTTTCTTTTCATTAATTTTGTGTGTGTACCCTTCTTACGGAGAAAGCTAAATAAAAATTAGATTGCTTTTCTTTAAAAAACTTTATATTTTTAAAAGCACTTGGAGTATCCTGCTTCACACCATGCCACCATCAACCCTGAATTTGTCATGAAATCCCATCTACCTTAGATTTAGATGAAACGTATATGCCTGTCATGGTTTAGGAATGGTACTCCTTAATTTAGTGCTCCCACTGACACTCTTCAAACCACATGCCTTTTACTTGCTCTCCCTTCCCGGCTGTGGTAGGCTGGAGCTGAGAATTGGAGGCACAAAAGGGGAAGTTCACCAGTTGAGATAAGAACAGGAAACAGAAAAGAGACAATAAAATGAACACCAACAGCAGGATGCTTCTCCCAGGATGAGCCTCCTTCCCCCGCACCCCTTCCCCAGCTCCCCACTCCCCTGCTCTGAGGTGGTATAGAATAACCTCTGGGCATTTGCACCCTATTGAGGTTTATATCTTATTGAGGTACAACCTCATGATCTGTTAGTGAGGAGAAATGGTAAGATTTCCCAGTGAACCAGGGGGAGTCAAATATAGTGATTTATTGTTTTGATGCTTTTAAAGAAAGTATTTAAATCCCCACAGATTTGAGATAAAGTGTATTTAACAACATTAAAATGATCTACAAATTTATCAGTGGATAATTCAATAGATAGGTACCACACGGTTTAAAAGCCTGTGACCAAAAGCCTGTAAATTTTTCTTACTGTTATCCACATTATACAAGCAAGAAGTTTTTGAGAATGGCATCTAAAGTCTTGATGGTTATTTTGTCCCAGGTATTGGATTTGCTGACCATAAACTCGTCAGGCCACTGATCAGTAGGAATTGTCTAGGAGTTGACTTCACAAGAAGGAGGGAATGAGTCACTTCCTTTTTAAGGATTTTGATGAAATGCTAAGCCATGATTGTGAGTACTAATAGATCACAGTGTTGTGAACTAACAGAAGAAAGCCTTCGCTGCAACTGCATAAAGTGTGTTACACTCCTTGCTGCTATTCACCCCACATCCCCCAGATAATTGAATTCTGGTGTGTCAATTGGACATGAGCAGGAAAACAGGCAAGAACAGAGGCAGGAACAGAAACTAGGTTAATTTCCATTTATGAGGTTTTATTTGAGACATGTTGGTATGGGCTGTGATATGCTACTACAGTTTACCTGACAGAAAAAGGGCAGTATGACACTTGATAGTGTGGTAAGGGTTTGTGGAATACCTTTACTTTTTATGGCTTTGTGTCACATGTAAGATGGAAATATTAAGTCTAGGAGACATAACTACAGTATCTTGTAGTAAAACCCAAGACCACCTAGAGTGTCCTGCAATGACAGAAATTCAGTTTATTCCCTCCTCCCATTGTACCATTAGCAGTTAATTCCCTGCTAATGTAGACCTAGACAATGAAGCCTGGAGGCTGTGCTAAATTTTCTCTTTGGAAATCCTCTCCATAACCCTATCTTCAAAGCATCAAACTTCCTGTGATTCTTTGGACATGAAGAATGATTCCTGTCACACTAGAAAAAATTAGCAGTGATAATGCAAAAAAAGGCATGTCAGAGCAGTTATATTCATAGAGAGGGCCACTCTCTGAAGGACTGTGAGAGTAACCAGCAGGGAAAAATATAACTAAAGAAATGCTTTTGTAGTCCCCTTTGCTCTTCTCTTTAGTCAGTGGAATAGGAAATATGTAACATTTATATTTCTGGCCATACCACCAGCATAGTCCCTAACATTAATAAAAATTATTTTTTGTGTCTAAATGTAGCTTTGTTTTTCTTCCATCATCCTAGTGTCCAAACTCTGTGCTGCTTAATCAGAGCTTTGTAATGAGTAAAAAAGCAGAACTTCAGAGAAAAACTGTGTCTTTTCTATTATTTCTTGATAGGTAACAACAACCAAAAACAAGACTGAAAAATGTTGAGACAAAGTCTCTTCTCCAGCAAGCTTGCAGGTCTATCACTGAAGTTAAGAATCATAGGTGCCCATAGGAGAGTGAAGAGGTGAGGTCCAATCTATATATAGCCCTTCTTGAATAAAACTGCTGTCAGAAATTTAAAATGTTCTCTTTCCAATGTTTATTCAGAATATATTTTTGGTGCAGTTGGGATTATTATACCAACAAATAAGCAAACCTGAGGAATGAAAATGTAGCACAGCTGATATTCTTAAAGGTGAATATGAGAATTTGTATCACTTCTAGTACAAATGCAGATACAGCTCTCAAGAGTGATGTGTGATGAGTGACTAATGTCAGCTCAACACGAAAGACTACAAAAGCAGAAGTGCTCTGATCATGAATCCTTACAGGGTAGTATACGATCACTTAAAGTCTAGGAGTTTCTGAGTAGAAGACAATTGGCCAAAGGTCAGTTATAGATTTATTTATTGACAAATGTTATGATGATTTCAAAGCAAAGCTATAGTAAATATTTTTCTAATAGTCTCATTTTCTGTCCCTTAACTATTATTTAATAATAGTTATTTTATGAACAGAAATGTCTATACTAGCAGCAGGAGTGTGGAAAGCCCACATCATAATCAAGGCATGAAGTAAATCTGTGCAGACCATGAAACACTAATGTTAAGAAGAAAGTGGTTAAACAACATGCAGAAAATAGGGTCAAATTCTACCATTTTATTTCTTTGAATCTGGATTATTTTCATCTACTCTATTTAGCATATTATAGAATGAAACATAAAAGCAGAGGAAAAAAAAGGAGTTATGTCTAACCAGGAGTCCATGAAGTAGGAAGACCAGGTCTGATACCAGCTCGATATTGGTGTAAATTACTCCAGTGAAATTCAAGAGAAAAATTTGCAACTGGGTATATCAATACATCAGAGGTTTGAAGTTCTCATCTCAAGTATAAAAATAGGTTTTTGACTTGGACTGCATAAATGTACTGGGAATTAAGACACAATAAGAACACTTTTTAAATATCCCAGTAAGCAACAGTTCTTCATCTGAATATACCAACTTAAATCAATTATATTCATCTTGAGTACACAGGGAAAGAGTATGGAAGAATGAGAAGACACCAGGCTCTATGGTTTTCTTCATAATCCTGTATGCTGGAGTTAATAAGGAAACAGTAGCAACCATCAGGTAGCCTAGAACAGAAGTAAGTTCTTTCTTTGGAGGAAGAAGAGAGCCAAAATGAGTTTACTCCATCATAGTTTTGGTCAGGGCTGAAGAAATAATCTGCACATACAGAAAATTAAAAACTTTCAGCAATCTTAGTGTGTTTATTATCATCTACCATTTCCTAGACAATGTTCTGACCCCTGTTTCCTTTTTAAATAACCTCAAAATTCTCATTTGCATTGAGAGTATGATTATTTTATGTGTCTATGTCCTCTTATATATATCTATAATATTTTTTGTTTCACTATTCCTTTCAAACCAAAATGCTATAACTACTCCAATTTGTTTCATGAACATATTCTTAAATTAAAAGGAATTTACTCATCTATGCAGATTTCCAGAAATTTTCAAAGCTTTGGAATATATTCCCAAATACCCCAATGGATTTTGTGTCTTGGACAACAAAATTCTTTGTGCATAGAGCTATGAATAAACTAAATTTTTTAACGATACATAACAAATCAACAAAGAACTACTTTTACAATACGGGATGGTGACATGTTGCTTATTCATTATACCATGGAAATTTAGTTTTATGATGTCATTAAAATACATGTAAAGTAATAAGAAAGCAACATTTATCAGGAAAATAATGGTTTGGAAACATCCTTGTAATATGACAACCAAATAAATGAATAAACCTAATTGTACAGTAACAAGAAAATGCAATGTCTGAGAAAAACGTAACAAAACAATGAAAAGGAAAAGGCCCTATAATCATGTCCTTAATTATAGAAGAATTATAACATCTCCAATTTTCCTAAACTAATTTTAAAATCTACTTTTAGGTTTTAATTCATATAAAGTAATTTGATACTTGAAGTGTATACAGTATATGATGATATTTGCTTGTTATTCAATGTTAAATTTAAATACCAGTCTACAAAAAAAAGAACTGAAGATAAATTCAAGCTGTTAGTTTGGTGCCTGTCAGGTTTTGTGAATATTATCTATCTAAACATTTTGAATGGAGTACTGACAATACAACACACAATTCTGCTATCCTTCCTCACACACAGAAACAACTTGATTCATTATAAGTTCCACTAGTTCCAGTGGGGCTTTTTACAGAATGAAATGACCTTTAACATATTTGAGATTTGGAAAAAATAAAAAAAAAATAAGGCTACTGAGTACCCACAGTTCAGATAAAAAGAGCAGTTCTAAAGACCGAAGAGCTAAACAAATGTGCATGCTCAAATAAGCATTCAGAGAAATTCTGAAAAACTGATAATTTAACAGGGTTTTTTTCTTTCTTTTTTTCTTCTTCCCCACAATATACCCATATCAGGGACTCATATGTCATTTATCCGAGTATATAGTGTAGATATGACTTTCAAATTAAATTGTTCATATATATTTGTTCATATAAAATAGTAAATGTATTTTTTATTCTTTGAAATCTTAAAGATTAACAGAGGGATTACTTTCCAGAACTATGTAGCAAAAGTTGTGTGTCTTACACAGATGTCTGTATGAAATGTAGGTATCTAATACATTAAGCAGTACAGACAGAGATGTCTAAAGAGCAGTTTAGCCAACCAGCTGCCCAGTTGGAGTGAGATGTAAAATTTCTTCAACTCAGTTAAGTTGACTAGATCTTCAAGGGGGAATTAAGTTTCTTAAACACAGGAATTATGGGTGTCATCTCATCTTTCTTCAACCCTTTACATTTTGTTGTATAAATAGGCTCTTTTAACTTAGAAACAAAAACTTTGATATAAAAGTATCAGTGAATCAAAACATTTTTTTTTCCATTATTTATCCTGATCTAGAACTGTCAGATCTTACTAGTGAAACCCCTGAACTGGGAGGCTGCCACTGATGTATCACCAGCAGAATTAATTCATGTGACTCTCACATAATACTGTTCTCAGGGGACTGTTTTGCATACAATAAAAGAGTTAGCAGTTATTGTATCCTCGTATTATGAATCATTAATCAGATATTTCTGACAGTTAAAAGTATTAGTCTTCATATCTAAGCAAATAGTTCTGTAACATCTTCTTGGAATTCTGCCTCCACATGTGAGTTACGGCATTTCAGGATGCATGTTGAGGTGGGTAAAGACAAATGTTGCATAGAAGAATGCATCAGAGAAACCTAAGCGATGTATCAAGTTGTGTAGCCCTCTAGATACAATAATTAATGTTTTATTATACTTGGATAAGAGTGAATAAATTATAAGCTTTACTTAATGTATTGAGCTGAGAGAAGGGTCAGGAGTTTGAAGAAAACTATCAGGATTCAAAAGAGAGGAGTAGGAGAATTGATGAATAATCAAATTAATCTCTGAGAAGAGATATGTGATGAGTAGTCCTGTATTTCAACTTTTCTGCTGTGGTAGGATATTAGGGCTATCTTTCAGGCCCAGTAAAATTGCCTCCAATGGTAGTGGAAAAGATAATGTAAAAATGTATAAATATTATAGCAATAATGTAAAAGCATACAGTTTTATGACCTTATCAAGGTCAGAGAATGGATCAAGGAGGAGGCTAATATTTTTACTGCCTCTTTCTTCTCTTTTATGCAAAGACATCCATGTACAGATGATGCTAAGCACACTCTTTCAAACTCTGCTTTACAGATGGCAGGGCAGAGAAGGATATCAAAAGAGACCACTGCATCATGAAATGGTACCCCAGTGAAATGACAAGAAGTTATACATTAATTACAGTTCTGGTGGGATGAGTAGCTGAACCAATTAAGATATGAACTCAGTTTTAATGCGTATTTTATATTCAGAAAGAAAAGGGTACCAAAAAAAGCCTTAAAAAGTATGCCTCTCAGCTAAATAACATGAAGCTTTGAGGGAAGGTAAAGTCTGTATTCCAATACACAAAGGAAGGAGAAAGTTTTTCCCATATTACTATTTATTTGCATGTCTAAAATACGTGGCTAATAAGGCATTTAAGGGGAATCATACTATAAAGCAGTGAAATAGTAATCTTTACTTTTAGGGACACCAGCTATAGACAGGGATGTGCACTGTGCAACCATTCAAGCAACTTTGTTTTCCTTTCTGATTGAGTTTGCATGCTGAAAGCTGTTACCCCTAAAGGTCATTAGTGTCAAGCAAGGAGTCTGAAATTACTTTTTTTTCCTCTTAATTTTTCTTACATTTTTTCTACAATGTCTAAAAAGTTTGCACTATACTGCTGTTCTATCTGTAGCGTTATGAAGAATTTAGACCTTGTGTCTTTTTAAGCATCTTGTAATAATCAAATTTCTTTTAAAAATCACTGTCTTGTGTTCTGTGAAACAGCTTTATGTTAGTTTACAGTAAAAAGAT
Source organism: Oxyruncus cristatus (assembly GCA_013399855.1). NCBI lineage: Eukaryota > Metazoa > Chordata > Aves > Passeriformes > Cotingidae > Oxyruncus > Oxyruncus cristatus. The sequence continues at coordinate 91,684 of VXAY01002602.1, forward strand.
ATACCAGAGTATTTCAAAATATCACTATTAGTTTTTTTTTACCAACAGTGATTATGTGAAAGAAATTGCTGAAGTCTAGATAACCACATACTTGTTTTGTGTCTACCTTCACAGCATATCCTTCCAAACCTTTAGTTAAAGCTGCTCTTATGACTCATCTGCTGGCATGTGGCACTATCAAGAAGAAAAATTTAGGTTAGTACTTCAGGCTTACTAGCACAATCAGAGCTAAACTTAAGTGACAATGGGATTGTACCATGGGTAAAGAAGTTAAGTACCATTGTAATGAAAGTTTTGTGCCAAAATGAAGAGCTCACAAAAAATTCAATATTCCCAGGGACCTTATGTTTTTTTTCTTTCTAGAAAATTTAGAGTTTTACTGATATACTGCAAAGCATGAAATTTGCTCAAGGCTTCTCTTCCAAACAGTTACATTTTGCCACCCTGACTTTCCAAGGTGGGGACCAGTCAAAATTGTGATGATCCTCTCCAGAGAAAAAGGAAGAAGAAAAGGGTGGAAGATGTGGAAAAAAATAAAGAAGAAGGAGGGACAGGATGGAGTGCCAAAATCTGTCATACTTTTCTCACTATTGCTATGGAAGGATAAAAACAACAAATGATGCTCTAAACAGCAGAGCATCTGCCACCTTCTGTTTCCCTTCCACATCTTTGGTAGCAGCAACCAGCTTGACTTTCTAGGGCTCTGGCACAGGCAGAGGAGGTAAATGACTTGTTTGTCCATCTCCAATGATGTGATCCCCTAATCAGCTAATCACTGCAGTAGTGCTTAAGGGTGTCAGTGGCAAGTTGTGTGTCATTAAAGAAGGGACAAATATCCTTCCCATTGCTTGACAAACAGGAGAGGCATAAAAGCAGATGAAACAAAAGAACATCATTGTAACATGTGACAGTTTCATGTAGTTGTTGGGACCTTTTTCCTGTAGTGAAACTGAGGTAGTAGAAATTATGGTTTTTTGTCCTCTTTTTGCCTTCACACTTATTTAGTTGTCAGGATACTATGATTCTATCATGTTAACAATATATTGCTGTGGGCTTTTTTGTGTACTACAATCTCTTCATTCAAATTTCTACCTAATTTCTAAAATGTTTGAGAGATCAAATTATAAATTTTGAGGTTTTTGAGGGGCTTTATTTATTTTTTTTGTATCTCTAGTTTTAAGAAATACTCTCAATAAATATGCTCAATCAGTGAAAAAAAATCACCTGTGACGTTCAGAGCTGTTTAAAACCTACCCAGTTCTGATGATAGTGTGGCTTAAATCCCTGAAGTGCTGACTTAGTCAGCTTCCCTTATGACGTGAGATGTTGCCCAGGAATCGTGGTCAGTTGATAGACCTGTGGAAGAGGACCCCTAGAGTTTACAGGTAAGTAAATTCTGCTGAATTTTCTGTACTAGTTAAATAAGTTTTGCGGGGGAGGAGGGGGGAGGTTTCCTTATTTCTGATTTCCATTCAGAGAATTCGATCTTAAAATTAAGACATATTGAACTAAGTTCCAAACTATGAATTTGTAAAATATTGTTTTCATAAAAATCCAGATAAAACATCTATCCTTCCTTCCCAAATTATGTTGATTCCCTGGTATGAAAGCTGCTATTTTCAGATAGATATGAGAGTGAAAGCAAGAAGCTGATCCTTGGGGAGGACATAGTTTGGAAGAAGTATCTACAAAATCTGGTGGAAAATGTTGAACAAATTGTTTGAGTAAAAACAAGCAATAATTCAAAACTAGGTTGGCAAAAACAAAAGAAGTAGGAGTGTAACAGGGAGATGAATGAAGACAAACAGGACTTTTTGGTAAGTACTATTGTGTCAAGTCTCGTGGCCTTGGTCCTCTGTCTTAAGATTTCCTGACAACCTTTGTTAAGGCCACTCATGTGCTGCTCATAGTCACAATGAATTAATTACAACAAAATTTCCATTTTAGGAAATTTTTATATTATTTTTTAATTTTTTTTAATCTATGTTTTGTTTTTTTCCCCTAACTTTTTAAATGGCAAACCAAAGCATTTCCATTCTGGAGCACTGTGACATTATGGTGAGTTACACAATATAATGACCTTAAGGTTTGACATGATGAATTGTTCACTCCCTGTAGAAGCAGTAACAGCTTTTGGTTGCTCCTATTATGAACATGCATGCAGTTCAAAGCAAGTTTAACTTCTGTCATAAGACTACAGGATCCTCTCTTCCAACCAAGGGGTTTTGTTGGGTAATTCTATTAAAGAGTATGGAGATAACCAATATTTTTAAGGAATTTCACTTTAGCATGCTAATTCCTCAAACAGTCATTCAAAACCCAAATAAATTAAAAGGAGGTAAATTATATTGAAGAATGTATTTCTTAAAATTCTTTTTATGAGATTGTGGAAAAATTATATGATTTTATTCTGTAACCTTATACAAACAAAAAGTTAGCTAAGATTTTAACATCAGGTTAGAACTAAAAATAATACTAATCTAAAGTTAACTTGATCTAAACTTATAGAAGACAGGAGTTTTCAGCTGTATTTAACTCAAGTTCATGTTTCTATCAGTGAAGGATACTTAGCTGGGTTTTATATTTTACTTATTTTTACCTATTTTATAGGGTTTTATGTTACTGATAATAGAGTGAACTTATCTGTGACATATAGCAATTCAGTAAAACCTTTTAAACTATTAGCATGGCCTCTGATAGTCTTCACTATGTCTTTTTCTGTGGTAACCAAGCAGAGCACATATGTGCAACTGCAACTAAACCTTTAAGTGTAAATATTTTTGTGCATCTCTGTTGTTAACTATTACTATTGTTCTGAGATCATAAGAGGAACCAACCTAAACAGTAAATTGATTTTGATTTTCTTTCTTCACCCAAGTTTTTACTGCCTTTCTGTTTGCTTCCCAGCACACAAAGATTCGTATTGCAGTTTCCTGAATTCGCTCTTTTACCAGAGTGCTGATCAGTACTGATTTCAAATCTGTGGTCTGTGAGTGAATCACAGAATCACAGAATGGATAAGGTTGGAAGGGACCCACAGTGAGTCATCTCCCAGCCCAAGCACCGTCATTCTAGAGCACACAGTGCAAGATTGTGTCCAGATGGTTCTTGAATATCTCCAGTGAGGCCTCCACAACCTTTCTGGGCAACCTGTTCCAGTGCTTGGTCACCCGCATGGTAAAGTTCTTCCTCATATTCGGGTGGAACTTTCTGTGCATCAGTCTCTTCCCGTTGCTTCTTCTCTTATTGCTTGACACCACTGAGAAGAGCCTGGATCCATCCTCTGGACATCCTTCAGATACGTATAGGCATTGATGAGGTTGCCTCTCAGTCATCTTTTCTCAAGGCTGAACAGGCGTATCTCCCTTAGCCTGTACTCGTAAGAGAGATACTCCAGTCCCTTAAATGTGAAAATAATCTTGGGAACAGCCACATACTAAAGGAAAAAAGTAAAATTCTACAACTTATCTTTCATAGTGTGAGGGCAGAAAATTGTTGGAGGACTATAGCTTTTCCATTAAATTAAAACTAATTCTTAATGTTCAATGATCTTTAGGGTCTCTTCCAAACCAGGCCAAATTTTGATATCATCAAAATCCTCCAAGAAAAGGTAAGTATCAGTGGTCTCCAAAAAGAAATATCCCCACCCCATAAACTGTAAATTATTGAAAAAAATTTTTAAAAAACATTGATTAAAATTAGAATAATTTTGCCTTTTTTTGCCACATATTATTGGGGGGAAAATCAATCCAAATTAGAAATCTACTTGTTTTAGAAAACAACTAACTCTATTTATTTATGTTGAAGAGGTTTTTTTTCTCGAATATTTGGTCTGTGGGAAGAAAAAAAAAGGAATTTAAAAAAAATAATTTAACTTTCTAAAATCAGGTCAAGGAGCTACACACCATGGTGTTTATTGCATTAGCTACTATACATAACATGGGCTGACTGGTCTTCATAACTTCAGAGTGAGCAGGATATCCATCCCTTTTTTAACATTTCTCTGCTACTGATTCTGTCACTGACTAAACAGATAATATCCCATCTTAATCTCCTTTTCCTTACAATTATAAAAACAATAATGCTTTACAGACTGTGGAGATCCCCCATTCTGAGGGCTACTGTACAGGCAAAGGTGTAGCATCCTTTCTGTTCCTGTTCATCCTTCCCTGTCTAGTGTGTGACAGTGTTTGTCTTCGTGCTTTCATGTGCACTGTCTGTGCTTGGCACTGGAGGGAAGAAAAGCTCACAAAGATTTGTACTGAGGGTTGAAAAATTCTAGTGGGAATGGATCCTAGCACCCCTAAGGCAAGAGCTGTCCTCACTTTCAAGTAGGAATTATAAATGTCTTCCAGTGGGGATAAAGTCTGCCTGTCACTTAGGCAATCAAACAGTGGTTCTGTGAGGCATTTGGAAACATGCAAGGTGTTGTGAATCCTCCTTTCTTGTTTGACTCAGTGGGAACTTCCCTGTCAGTTTCTAAAACACAAAAACCTGTATGATCAGTTCTATTTACAAAGACATACCAATTAAAGTTTATGTTTAGACAGTATAAGTCTTTGAGGATTTTTCTTTCCCCTTATTTCATGATTTATGTGTTTTTCTCTCCAAGGCAATAAGGATCATGGTTTTTTTGGTAGGAATTTCTAGGATTATTTATTTGTCATTTTAAAAAAAAGTAATGTCATACCTGGACTTTTCTAGTCCAATGTCCATGAATTTTCAGCATAATTATTAATGGTGGTTCAGTGAACCAATTAGCCAGTTCCCTTTGGGGAGCCTGTAGAAGGCCAAAAGATTCAAATGATGGTAACCTAGAAACAAGAAAAGTGTATTAAATTAAGTTTTATAAATTTGTATTAGTTTTCTTAAGGCAGTATTTTTGTGCTTTTGTAGAAAAAAAAATCCATATTAGCTTTAAATTATGATCAACTTTTGCATTTCTCTATACTTCTTAAAGCGATCATTTTGACAAGCATAAACATACATTTTCTTGATGAAAATAATTTTCTTTTCATGATTACACTTGCTGACTCCTCATTACTTAAACTGCTAGAAAGAGATCTCAAGGGAGTGGCTTAGTCTATTCCCTTAAGGTCAAGAGCTTCACAAGTGGATGTAAGTAATTGAGTTATAGGGCAAAGATGAGTAAAGCTTTTAGGAAGTTAGGAAGAAAAATCCTCTTGATAAAGAAATGAATCTAATTTACAGAGTGTTATTTTAGTACATAAATTGTCTCATTATATTGTATCTCACAGGCAAATTTCCTATTAATTACTAAAAATGAGGGACCAATTCTGATCCAGTTCCCATAATCCTTTTATCACAGAGTGGTAGAGTTAGAGGTTCAATAAAACTGATTGTGCCCTGAAAATGAATTTTAAATCCTGTATGGGCTTGATTGTTGATGTTTTGTCATATAAGTATAGCTAAGTTGTTGGGATAGACAACAGGTTAGCGAAGGCATATAGAGCTTTCGGAAAACTCCGTAAAAGAGTTTGGTGTAATAAACACCTGAAGAAAAGTACAAAGATTCGTGTTTACAGAGCCGTTGTTTTGTCTACTCTTTTGTACGGGTCCGAATCATGGGTCATCTACTGCCACCACTTGCAACTCTCAGAACGCTTCCATCAGTGTTGTCTCCGCTCAATCCTCAACATCCACTGGACTGACAAAGTGACCAATGTGTCTGTTCTTGAACAGGCAGTGGTCACGAGTATTGAGGCCATGCTGCTGAGAACACAGCTGCGTTGGGCAGGGCACATCTCCAGGATGGAGGACCACCGCCTCCCCAGGATTGTGCTCTATGGTGAACTCACCACTGGCTGCCGCAAGAGAGGAGCCCCAAAGAGGAGATACAAGGACTCCCTGAAACAATATCTCAGCCTTGGCCATATTGATCATCATCATTGGTCTACTCTGGCCTCCAGTCGAGAGACACGGAGACGCACCATCTATAACGCTGCTGCCTCTTTTGAGATCACCCGCAGAATCATTTCTGAGGAGAAAAGACAACGCAGAAAGAACCGAGTCTTACCAATACCACCAAAGGAGACTTTCCGCTGTGCCTTTTGCAACCTGACTTGTCTATCTCGCATTGACCTTCTTAGCCATCAACGTGCTTGTAGCAAGCGTGGGTAGAGTCCTTCCCTAATCCTCATTTGCAAAGCCTAACCATGATGAATGAATGAATAGCTAAGTTGTTGGGATAGCAGAGTGCTATAGTTTTCTAAGGATAGTACTTTCAGGATCTTGGGTGGTAATTTTTCTGAAGAGATATAGAAAACATCTCAGTCACAGGGAAATTGCTGTAGGAAAATTGACACTTTTAGGTCACCATTCATCCCACCATAAAGTATCTGTGTAAAATAGATCAGGTGATTCCTGCTCTACAGCTTCTTCTGACTATAAAGGAAGATCTGAAGAACTTATTCTCATGTGACAATATCTGTTTGAGACCTTCACATTAAGGTTTAATCTAGTCACATTAAGCAGAGGTACACGATGCCATGCTGGTTCCTCAAGGGAATTCTGCATGGGAAAGAGTATGAGTCTACACTGTATGTGTCTTTCTCTGGGAAATCAGCTGGATGTCAGATGGTATACCTAAGGTATCTCTAATGAGACCCTGTTTGGGTGATTATACTCATCTGATATTGTTATGTGAAATGCAAACAACCTGTCCATTAATTGGGTATTGTTACTTTGCTTTGCTGATACATTTGCACCATATCCTTTACTGTGTTTTAGTCTTCTGATTTAAACCTTTTACGGTCTGTAATTTGCCTAACCTGTAATTCCGATGCTTAAGATGGGAGGAAGGCAAGTGTAAAATTTCTAAAATATTGTGAGAAAGAAAAAACAACTACACTTAAGAAAAAACAATGAGAGTTAGTTGCTAAAGAACAGAAAATAAATACTTATGGAAATGTGTCGGTGAGTCAGAGAAGTCAGTGGGACTACCAAAAAAGTCACTCAGTTTCATAAATAGTCAATATTGACAACTATGTGGGATAGGTTCAGAATATTAACAAATGCTTTAACTCAGAAGGTGCAAAAACAGGATAATAATATGGAGAAGTGACAGATAAAGAAGGAATAAGACATATAAAATTATAATACAGGAACAGTAAGAAACAATAAAGAGGTAAAAAAAGTCAGAGCATATTGATTTAGGACAAAGGATGATTTCATAGTTTTTCACCATGACACAGAAAGAAAACAAAGGAAGGAAATGTAGGTGTTAAGGAGATTGAGGAATTTATTTTTAATAAGTTCTGGCTGATCCTTTCTCTTCCATTATGAATCTAGACAAGAGGTAGTAAATAGTTTGCTGGCCACGCAGCTTGACTTGAATATATAAAATCCATTGTACATTATTCAGAAACTCATAAATGCAAGGCCAGAATGGATCATCGGATCATCTTGTCTGACCTCTGCTATAACCCTGCAGAATTTTACCCAGCTGAGACCTATAATTTATGCTTGAATAATACATACAATAGCCTTTCTCCTACAGCTTTTTTTCCCCAAATCTTCCGAGAAACAGCTAGTCTCATTAAAGAATTTTCTGAACTCCTGAGAAAACTAGAAACCACAGAATCTTAAAGCAGAATGGTACCTCGTTCTCAGTCCTGAATAACTTTGGTAAGTCAAGGTGAAAATTATTTTGATATAAATATTCATGTTTGCAGCATTCAGAGGTTTATCTCTTTGCTTAGTGAAATGTGATCCTACCCTGTAGTGAACCAGTGCAGCAGACCATAATGATGAGACAGTGATTTCAAGCAGAGTCTAGGCAGAGTTTAACCTGTAAGTTAGCATGAGTGCCTGCTGTTTAACGCAAACATGCACCATGGCTGCTTTTAACAATATCACCTCTATGTCCTAGAATCATAGAGTAGTTTGGGTCAGAAGGGACTCTTAAAGGTCATCTAGTCCAACTACCCTTGAATGAGCAGGGACACCTACAACTAGGTCAGGTTGCTCAGAGCCCTGTCCAACCTGACCTTCTGTGTTTCCACCTCTCTGGGCAGCTTCTTACAGTGTTTCACCACTCTCATTGTAAAAACTTTTTCCTTATACCTAATCTGAATTAACCCTCTTTAGTTTAAAATCATTACTCCTTGTCCTACCACAACGTGCCTGTGTTCCCAGGAACTCTGTTCCCATCTTTCTTTTAAGTCCTTTTTAAGTACTGTAAGGCTGCTAAAGGATCTCCCTAGAGCCTTCCGCAGGCTGAACAACTCCAACTGTCTCAGCCTTTCCTCATCGTTGGTCCAACCATCTGGTCATTTTTGTGGACCTCCTCTGGACCTGGGAATCACTTGTAAGTGCTTGTTTCTATGAAAATGGGTAAGAGAGTATCACTCAGTGCATCCCGGTGTGTCATCTAGAAAGGTCAGTATTGTACAAATAAAAGACTGATAACTTTGTTTACTTGAAAGAATATTCCAGAAATGTGAAGAATAGTGAGACTGTTAAACTTGACAGCATGCCATGGTCAGCAAATAGGGGCTTGCCAGATGCTAAGGAGCATAGGAAGAAATGTAAGATTTATGTGATTTTCCTGACAATTCTGGTTTCTGCAGAATAAATCATTAACTAGCCTTTTGTGTCCTGTTCTTACTGAGATCCCAAAGGAATTTATATCACATTGATGTATAAACTCATGAAATATACACTGTTCTTTAAAGTTTATCCAAAATATTATTTAAAACTTCACACAATAATTGTGGACATATTTATCACTTTTTCAAAAGCTACTTTTGTACATTTTATTCTATGTCAGTCCTCTTCTGATCTTCCCAGTTTATCTTTCTCTGCTCTTGCTTTACTAGTCATGGCATTATTTCCTCTCATGCATATAATTTTTTTTGTTCTTCTATGAACTTTTTTATCTTCCTCTAGTTATTGTCAAACAATTCTTCTACTTTTAAACCTTTATTGTTGGTCTTTTCTTCTCAAAGTAACAACGCGAATTACAAGAACATTGGCAATTTTAGAGAAATCAAAAGCAGCAATGTTTTTAAACATCATTACGTATAGATCAGGAAAAAAATGAAGTCTGGTTTTGAACCAAAATTTCAAAATTTTTTACAATTTTATATTGCACATTTACCTATTTGATGATGATTAATAGATTAGAACTGAGAAGGAATGTCCTTATCCATGTATATATTAAAATTGTATTTTTTCCCCCCTCAGATTATAGAAGTAGTACTCTATGTGGGTATTGAACAAAGAAACAAAGAAAAAAAATCATCAAATAAATTTATCTCTTTGAATGATCCACAAGCATTTTACATGGAATAATAATATTGATAGCTAATTTATATTACAAAACATGTCATTTCAGACTGGGGAAAATATGAAAAATGAGACCTCCTTTTTATCTTAGGAAGCTCATTGCATTGAGCCTTTTCCTTAAGGGAAACCACATTGTCTATTTTTAAATATTTAAAATTTAACAGTCAAGTATTAGTGAAGAATGTACCTGATAAATCTCACTATACAGCAGAACACTTGTATTGTCTTCTATATACACTACCTTTGGAGAAAAGTTAGTTATGCATGAGACTATCCTGAAAATTTTGACATGAAACTAAGCCAGAATCCTGTTCATATTATTCATACATGACTTGTGGTTCACCAAACTGTAACAACACAAGCCACTTCACAAAGTCTTTTAACGTTAAACTGGCAGAGCCACTTTCTCAAGGGATTTTCTATGCCAGCTCAATCCTTGATCCCCTTTGTGCAGATATGCCAAGAATATAAACTTTTGGTTATGAGTTCTAACAGATATTATTTTCCATTGGAGAGCAAATATGAAAAGAGCATGTCCATTCCAATTCTTTCTCTCTTGTAGTTCTTAGCATGATACCGAAACATTGGGAGTAATTAAACAAAATTATACTGTTAATCCCAAGGTAAAAGTGTGACTAATGATTAATTCTCTGGTATTTTGTCAAAACTCTTCTCATAATTTTAAAACTCTAGTCAATATTCCCGTAGTTAATTCTCCCTAAGTAAATTTTTCTTTCCACTATGAAAATGTTTGTGTGTTGATTAATAAATAATTTATCAAAGTTCTAAGGATATGAATTTTGTAGTTATTTTTCTTTAATATTTTGATCAAAACTTTTAAGTTTTCAAACATGTATGTATTTTGAGAGTCACATAATGGATTTAATTTTTACATGTTTATATGTTATTCTTGCATCAAGAAGATAAGTAAGACTTATTTTCCATAAAGGTATAAAAAAATTTATGCTACATTTTATACGGTCCTACTTTATACTTCAGTTAAAAGCCAGTTTTTTTTTTAAAAAAAGAGCTTTCAGAACTGTACTTCTTAAACCATATGTGCACAAACAAAACAGATACAGCAAAAGTAATTTTTAAATCCAATTTTATAAAATGTACTTATTAAACAGTAAACTATTACCTTGCTGTCTTTCAAATCCCCATTTATTCTTGCATTATATTCTGTCACCCATGATTTATTCATTGCTCTATAGATGTCTTTAAAATCAAACTAAAAAAAAATAAGTAGTCAAATTAAACTAATTTATTGAACTACAATACTTACATCTAAGCAGGGCTTTTAGCAGTCCACGTAGTAACAAATTTCACTGGATATTTTAATGGAAATTTTTTGTCTATTGACCTGTAGCTTGAAGTTTCAGTGCAGAAGAAGAATGTGATTGTCTACCTTTAGGAGGAAAAAGTCAGGTAGTTCCTTTCTTAATCAGAAAATGAGAGGAATAGACAGTTCTACAGAACAAAAGTTAGATTCTGTTTCAGACATCAACATTAAAATAAGACACACTGTGTCTTTGAATTTTGTGGGGGGTTTTTTTCTGTTGATTATAAATGAAACCTAGGGTGAAAACCCAGGTGTAGATGCCTAAATAATAGACAACATTCTTGCAAGGCCCAGTGACCTTAGACAAGGTCTACATTTCAGAAAGTTCTAATTAATTTAGGTGCACTGCAAATTATTCCTTCACCACATTTAATTATTTAGAATTTCTCTCTAATCCTTGGTCTGACTGAGTTTGGTTTTGATTTATACCATAGAAATTCCACTGGTGAGATATGACACATCTCACTTTAACTCAGGAGTGCCAAGTAGAAAAAAAAGCTGCAAACCCCACAAACCACTAAATAGTCATTAATTTTTAGATACCTGTGGATAGGGAAAAGAGCTGGAGCATGTCCTACGTATTACATGGGTAGTCAGTCTAGAATGTATTAGTCCTACTCACAAGTCAATCTGTATCTGGAGGCCAGGACTGATCCTGGCATTAATGCCTTAGGCAGTGCAGAGGTCACCAGATTAGTACAAAAATATTAGGGATTGATGGGTACCTGGAGAGAATTTATGTCTGCCTATGTTTAGACACCTGTCAGGACCAGAGGTTTGTACATCTCAGCAGCAAACTATCTCTATTTATGGATATTATAGAGAGCTTCTATAAAAAAATTTATTCAGACAAAGATTTAGGTGCATATTGTGAAGGTGCACTTCCATATACTTACAATAGCTCTGCTACAGATGTTGTAGTGTCTACTAATACGATCTTCCATCTCTTACAGCCCTGTTAGTAACTAAGTTTAGGTCAAACAAAAGTGACCTTTTTAATTTCCATTATAGTGAATTTCAAAGCTATCTTTTCTTCTTTAAACCTTATGTCCATTTACCATGACTGGTTATCATTTATCCCATTTGTCACTGTTCTCGAAAATCTCTGAATATTTAATTATACAGACAGATGTATATAGGGACTTCCAGAAATTCTAGGACCTTTGATTTCTATTTAATTCATTGAAAATTAGGTACTTGGAAAATGCTGCCAAACATCTACCAAAACCTTAGTAAGAATAAGAGAGTTAGTTCATGATCAACAGTGTTGGGCTTTAGCTAAACAATACCCTATCACAAAAAAAAAAAAAAATTTCTAAACAAATACCCACAAAAATAAGACCCTGAAGAAGAATCTGTACCCCACACCAGAAAGCAATGTATTCAGAGAAACTCTTCATTTCCAAATCCAATTCTAATCCTGAAACCAATATTCAGTGTATGCATAGAGATCCACCTGAGAATACCTTAAAATAGAACTATGACTATCACAAAATTTCAAGACTCCAACCTGTGATTTTGGCTTCTTCCCTTTTCTTACTAAAAAAAAAAAAAAACCACAAAAAAAAAAAAAAAAAAAAAAAAAAAAAAAAAAAAAACATCAAAGGGAACCCCCCCCCCCCAATTTTTAAAGAGGAAAATTTATTCCAAGAAATAAGTAATTTTCTGAGGACCAGTCTTGCAACATTAGCATAATCAACAGTTTCACTTCCTCCACTGGTGTTCATTCGGTTACACATCATTGTCTTTTGCAAGAATGCTCTTCTAATGCTGTTTCATTTATAATTATTAGTGGTAGTATTAGTATTGTTAGTGTCAGAAACTCAGGTTTAATTATGAAGTTTTTTTACATAAGACCTTAAGGCCAATTAACTTGAAACTTTTTTGAAGCCTACATGCAAAATCACAGTTATATTACATACACTTTGCATGTGCTTTTTATGGGAAAAAAATGACATAATTTACCTCCACTTTTTATATTTTTCATTAAAAATAATTAGTACATTCACATATACTATGACAAGACAAGACAGAACAAAGACCTTCCCCTCCCCACCCCGTAAACTGTTAAACCCATAAAGAAACTATGGAACATCAGGAATTTCAGGAACAATCATGAGGCTCTTTATCACATCTCCTTTTCCTGTAGAAAGATCTAAAAATTGATTATACTATCTAAATTATATTTACATTTATTTCTAGTGACTATTTCAGGTAGTAAGTTCCTTATAAATATCAATATTGAACATTTGTGTTTAAAGTAAACACTTTCTAACATGCTTTCTTTTACAGGAAAACTTTCTAAAATTTGTTCTCAATTTTAAATGCAGGTTTTCTTGAAAGAAGTCTACAGTTTTATCTCTTTTTTTCTTCACACTTTCTTCCTGAGATTTTAAGTCTGCAGCATCATATGAGGGAAAAGATGATGGGATTTTATTGACACCAAAATGTCTCTCCCAACGTAAAAGGCATAATCTGTTCTCCATTAAAATGAAAATATATAATAATGATTCCATGTTTATAACCAACTCTTGTTTTATAATTCATTTCCACAAGAATAGGTACAGAAATATTTCAGATATTAGTTACAAAATATATTCTGTTTCTTGTGAAACCTGTTCAGTTTTATAGGTATGAAAAGAGACATCAGATATAAATCAGACAAAGACTGAACAGTTTTGTAAGTCCTACATATAAACTACAATATCAATATTCTATTTTTGCCCAGCTACAACTTTTCTGGTAAATGTCAAGCTCTAGACTTGAACTGAATATAACTCTGTCTGATAGGAAACATAGAAGCAAGAGAAAATAGACATTTGATAGTTCCTAAAAACAACATTTCCTTTTTTTTTTGCCTCCAAAGTGGATAAATCATTTTAACTGCTAATACATCACCAGACAGGAAACTAGAAACATTCCATTTGTCTTTAGATACTCATAAATTAGGAATTAAATTCTAGAGTAGAAAGTTATACTCCCTGTATAGTCAAGAGAGAGGCAGAGTCCTGGACCTAATGATTAGCATTACAAAAAATCTCAATCATAATTTAAGGCACTAGATTTAGAGTCACAGATTATGTTTAGGCTCCTAAAGTAGGGATGCCATTTACACTGGTAAGCTGGTAGCAAAAAAAATTCATCGAAAAGTTAGTAGCTAAAGATGTGAGTAGCTAAGGATGAAATCCAAAGAGCTAACGAGGCTCCCACATAGCTTAGCTGAGATCTGAAATACAAAGTGAGCAATTTAGTGAACAGTCAGCTAGCGGCTTAGAAGTCTGCAAGTTTGTATGCCCATCTGTTGTCACCAAAGAACCTACTTAAAACATTTATAAACTTGTCAAAATCCTGAGATACCTATGCACTGAGATACGTATCTATGCACTATTCTTGTGCATGTGAGCTTGCATAAGTAGAATCACATGTACCTTTTTCAATCCTGAGTGGGCTAGAGAAAAAAAAAACACAACTATATTGTAGCTCAGAGATTAATGGGGTCTTATGTGGGTATATCTTCCCTATGCCAATTCTTATTGGATGACTAAGGCAATTTCCTGTACAGTATATTCCCTACTAGAAAATCGGCTCATAGGGTCTCATTACAAAAGAGATCCGAGGGTGTGTTTTCCCTACATAGTAGGGATCACAGGATCCAAATCATAGACCATGAAAAGAAATACTACATTTATACTGGGACAAGCCACAGAAGACAGTATGAAAATAATTAGAAATTAAATGATATGAGACTAAAATATTAGTATTGTGTTGTGTAACATGCAGTATGCTATCCAATACTCAGGACTTAAAGGCACCACGTGGTTGAGATGGACACACAAAGTAGGCTAAGTAATATGCCTTTTTCCTTTTCCTTTTATTTTTTTGGTTTCTAAATAAACAATATATATTACCTCTTGATTATGAAAGTCCTGCAATTTAAATATTAAACATTTTTTTGCACGCTAATAAAATATCACCTGGCATTAAATTGATGTTTAACTAGCACAAAATTTATATGTCAAGGTATAATTAAGAAAGCCCATAAAAATGTAATAAAATTCATGTGATCTATTGCCAGTTTTACATCCAGACTGAAAAAAGTCTTCAGAGACTTCACTTGATACTCACTAGGCAGATATATTTTCTTTGTTGTTTTAACAATTTATGGAATGAAAAAGAAAAGCAAAATAACTTCTTGTAGATAGTCTAAGTACTGCATGAAGTAAGACTATTGCTAATCACATATTACTGTGCCTATATTTGTTTAAACACACTGAGGAAGAAAAAGCTACCACATAAGGAAATTTTTTGTTACCAATTACAAATGAGGTTAAGTTCATCCAGATAATTTTTTTAAGGAGCATAATTATTTGCTTTGTGGTGGTGTGGGTTTTTCTGTTTTGTTTTGTAAAATGACTATGAGAAAATGATACCTCTTCCTTCACAATTTATTCTTTTACTTAGTGTACCTTAGTTTGGAAAGAGGACGTCTCTTAGGCAATGAATTGACTGAATTCCTTCTTTGAAATGATGTCAAAAGAGTGTTTAGTAGAGTTTTAATAATATATATGTACATAAACCAACCAGAGCCAGTAATATTTTCATGTACCTTGAGGTGTATAATAGGAAGACCTCTGCTGACACTGTAGACTTTTACTATGACAATATGAACATCCTACAGTTTATCTATTTGTGTTTGGAAATGATCCATAATCCATTTAAAATCACTTTTCAGATAACAGGTTTAAGTAATTTCAGCCAATTGATGAAACAAATTTAGGATGCCATTGAAAATGTTCTCATGAATAATTATCACCTGACATACACAAATTCTAGTCCAACCTTGGTTACACTCTAATTGCCTACACATGCTTCAGGAACTAAATTTCTGAATGCAGTGCAACATTTTTCCTTTGTCTTGTTATCTAGGAAACAGGATACACAGCAGCTTAATTGTTTAAAATAAACTGTGATTCTTTGCTTAAATAAAACCTCCATGAACTGAATAGAACCAACACTTCAGAATAATCTGTGAAGTTTCAACATTTTCCTTATGATCACCTGACATATTTTGCTGTAGATAAATTCTCCCTCACATCTTGGGAAAGCAGAAAATGAGGAAATGTTCAGATACAAGTGTAAAAAAAACACCTGGATATTAGTTGCTTTTATTCTTCATCTTTACCAAGAAAGAAGTTAAAATGACAGCCATTTCAAAGGGACAGATCAGAGACAAACACAGATTTGATTTTGAATGGATGTCAGTCCCATATTGAAGCCTGGGACTAATGCCATGTATTGGGAACTCAAATATCATGCAGTTTATAAGAAGAAAGAATCAAAGCCGATAACCCATCCTAACAGAATTTAGCTACTATTAAAAAGGATGCTTTCAACAGTCAGTAGCTTCAGTTCCTTTAGCAATTTGCACAGCTTCCAGCAACCATGGAAACTTACAGCTTTTTCTCCCACAATAAGCTAATATTTTCTTCATCTGTTTCACGGCAATTTAAATGAAAATAATCTTCTTACTTATTACCTTTATATAATTTTTTTATAAATGGTATTATGTTTGTCTTAAAGATTTATTTTAAATGTCTCCAAAAACTATCTCCCCATATAACAGATCTGAAATGATTAGGCAAAGCTATGAACAAACATCATTTTTTTTCCTTTATTTCTGCTTATTATATTTTTAATGAAAATTATATTTTTAGCATTTCTTTATAAATTGATTGCTACATATTTATTCTATATTGTTAACTGAAGTTAAGATATCAAAAAATTATAACTTATTAAATATTTCCTTGTAAAATATTTTTAAAAATAACTCTCAAATTTTCCTATGAGTTACAATGTAGCAATTTTTCTTCTTTTAAGTTCTCTTCTACATCACAACAAATCAAATTGAGGTGCATTCCTGACTGAAATCCACTAACATCTCTCATTTGGAATGACAGAACTTCACTGGAATCCACAAATGAAGCACTTGGGCTTTCAGGAACATGTAAAACTGAATTGATTTCCTGATTATCTCTCATAAGAATAAAACTCTTTTTACTTACAATCAAGTAGAATCTCAGAAGCCAACAGAATCTCATAAAACTCTCTGGAAGATTTGCAAAGGAAGTGTTAACCTTGCTCTTTCATAGAGCTCATCCTCAGGTAAGTAACAGGCTTTTCTCTGATGTGAACTCCTTGATTTTATTATTTAAATGTGGTATGAATCTATAATCAATAAAATAGTTCCTGTTCAACTTCAACTGCAGAGAAGTGGTCATAGCTAAAGCTCCACTAAATCCAGTAGTCATCAAGTTGCCATACAGAGTTTTTTGGAAAAGCTAATGATCAGGAAATGAATTTTACTTTTCATTGAAGAGAGTGCTTTTTCCTTACGTTGTAGCAAAATGTCTTTGATGCTCTTTTTGAAGGTATGCATGAAATTATTTTTTATAGACACAGTACAAATAACTGGTAATTTTAACAGATATAAAAAACATAGCTAGCCAAAACATTGTTTTATTGTTTACTACCTCTGTTAGCAACAGCCTTATAGGTTCCCAAAAGGATATCAAGAATTCTGAATTATTCAGACCTTTGGATACAGTGAAAGGCTTCTGGAGTCCTGTGGTGTGTTGTGGTTTAACCTCTGCCGGCAATTAAGGCCCACACAGCTGAGTACACTCACCCCTGGTGGGATAGGGGAGCGAATCAGAAGAGTAAAAGTGAGAAAACTTGTGGATTGAGATAAACACAGTTCAGTAGGTGAAGCAAGAGCCACACACACAAGCAAAGAAACAAGGAGTTCATTCACCACTTCCCATCATCAGGCCATCTCCAAGAAAGCAGGGCTCCATCACACAGACCAGTGACCTGGGACAGCAAGTACCATCACTCTGAACATCCCCTCCTTCCTTTTTGCCTCATCTTTATATTCTCAGCATGATGCCATATGGTACGGGATATCCCTTTGGCCAGTTAGGGTCAGCTACCCTGGCTCTGTCATCTCCCAGCTCCCTGTGCATGCTCAGCCTCCTTGATGATGGGGTGATGTGAGAGACAGAAAAGGCCTTGACTCTGTGTCATCACTGCTCAGCAGTAATAAAAACATCCCAGTGTTACCAACACTGTTTTCAGCACCAATCCAAAGCATAACCCCATCACTGGCTACTGCGAAGAATATTAACTTTATTCTGGCCAAAACCAACATGTACAGTTAATGAAATAATTCTGTAAACTGTCTGTGGATAATAGAAGTAACTCATATTCAGCAGAGATATAATCCCTTGAAAATCATGCAAGTACTTCATATTTCTCCAGTTCTGACAGAATTAACAGTAATACAACATCCAAGAAATAAAAGTAGAATTATTTATGATTATGATGATATATAGAGTAACATATCAAAAATGAATAGACCATGGGGGTTTTCAGTTTGGTTTGTTTTTAGGAGTATATTCCTTTATTCAAGTAGAAGACAAGATTTTGAAATAAATGCTGTGGATTGAACCACAGTGATTGAAATATTGATTTCTTTACTACGCTGATTGCAAATAGGTGATTTAGATTAACCTGGAGTAAGCTTTTGTCAGAAATGTGAGACATCATATTTTTTTCTTACATCATCAAGTCTATGGCTGCAAAGATATAATTAGAGTAAGCTGGGAAAAATCCATCTATTTAAAATAAGAAAAAAAGTCAGAAAAAAAGATGATTTGAACCAAGTGAGGAAACAATGGAATGAAAAGCAAAGGAAGAACAAAAGATACCTCAAAACCAACAATGCAGGGCTGAAATGGTCCATCCCAAGGATTTTATAAGTAAATAAGAAAGTGCCTACTGGACGACATTATAGAGGAAGCTCTTGCATCCTTTCTGTCAAGTCAGCATGACAGCATGCCTTCTTGAGTGCCTATACATGGCATGGGGAGGGAATTAGATGTCTATATGCAGCTGAAGGGCTATTATCTTGGTGAGATCATGGGGATGTGGTGGGGTAGCTAATATAAATGTGTGATGCTATGTGTGGACAGAGAGTCTTTAAGGAGGACAGAGCAGGACAGTGAGGAGAGGAAGTTGCCTTTTTGTCAGAAAGCATTGAGAGTGGTCACTAAAGGTCTGCCTAGGAACAGGCATTGACCAAGCTGAGAGGTAAAGGGTTGAAATTAGAGATCAGATCAATGTGGGCATTATACTTGTAGGTGCCTTCCTACAACAGCATTAGGCAGCATCACATTTACAGAATCTGGTCCTCATGGGAGACCTTAACCCTGCCGATATCCACTGGGAGGGAAGCACCACAGAGCAGAAGCAACCAAAGAGGTTTCATGGAGTGCTTTGCTGGACTTAAAAATAAGGAGGGACTGGTCAGAAGCATGATAGTCAAGGAAAGCCTTGACTTTAGTGATCATGACATCATGGAGTTCAGGACCGTGAGAAAAGGAAACTAGGCAAAAAGCAGCACAATAACCCTGGACTTCAGGACAACAGTCTTTAACCTGTTCAAAGATCTGATTGGAAGAGTGCCATTGGTTACAGTCCTGGATTGAAGAGGGGTTCATGGTTAACTTTTAAAGGGTTTCCTCCTCCAAGCTCAAGAGCAAGCTGTCCTGATAAGTAGGAAATCAAACAAGGTAAATGAAGGCCTGCACGGATGAACAAAGAGCTCCAGAATAAACTCAAACACAAAAAGGAAGCCTACAAGAGGTGAAAGTAAGTTCACCTAGCGTGGGAGGAATTTAGATACATCATCAAAACAATTCAGGGGTGAGGTTAGGAAAGACAAAGCCCATCTGGAGTGGAAACTTGTAGAGAAATGAAGGGCAACAAGGAAGTTTTCAACAAGTTTATCAGCAGCAAAAGGAAGACAGGGAATAGGAAAGGGGACTTGGAGACAAAGGAAAAAGAAAAGAGAGAAGTCTCAGCAGAGATGGACCTTGGTGTCCTTTCAGGCAACAAGCTGACCATGAGCCAGCAATATCCCTAGGAAGAGAGTTGCCAGTAAGTCAAAGGAGGTGATTCTTCTCCTCTGTTCTGCACAGGTGAGACCTAATTGGAGCTCTGGGTCTAGTTGTGTGCTCTGAGGTGTCTCATCACCCTCATAATAATTTATTCCTATCAAGAAGGAGTAATTTCTTTCTTAGAAAAAGCGGTATCTAATACAGAGAAAAACCTGTTTGTATAATCAATCTTTTTATTTTGCTCTTCCAGTTTAACCCTCAATCCATTACTAAGAGTTTCATGAGCCGTGTGACCAGGAGGAACCATATTGACTTCTCTTAGTGCTTATGGTTATTGAGTTTCAACTTGTTCAGAATTTTACAAAACATTACATCTATAGTATCAATTATAAGAAAAACTATTTGGTTTTAATAGCAAAATTGATGAGAGAAAGGGTATTAAAAGCGTCCAATTATTTCCACTTACTAAACTATTTTTCAAAATTCAGTGCAAGGTAGGTGTTTCATTGCAATAAAACTAGACTTAGTAGCAATTTCAAATGTAATATGTTTTAATAAGAGAGAGCTCAATACATATAAAACATAAACAGAACACTTCGTGGAAATAATCAAGGCAAAATGTGAAATGATCGTCATATCCATTGACAAGCAAATCTCTGATCTGTAAACCACATGAAATCCTTTTATTGCAATATTGTTAGCAATTTCCTGATATGAATATGAGAATAACAGCATAATAAGCAATCTTGGAAACCCTTTTGCAAATATTTATGAGTGATCATATTAGTTTTGTCCATGGATAAATTCACCTGACTTACTGTTTACCTTTTCACAAAGATGCCTCCTGGCTGGAAGAAAGGTAATGTCACCTTAATTATGTTTTTGCTTTGGTAGCATAAATTATTTATACTTTAACATACTTATATTTAGCTTTCTCTAGCTTTCATTTCTGTCCTCTGGTGTGTGAACTTTGTGAGGAAGCATAGTGTTAAGTTGTATGACCTGGCAATGTTTTGGGGGTTTTTTTGCCTTGTCATATCTCTTTGTAACATGGATCATTGAGACAGAACAGCTATGCTAGCCAACCTAGGAAGTTGTTAAGTGGAGACTGATCTTAGTTGTTTAAAGTGGGTTAAGATTGTATGCATATCAAAAAGGTCATTCCAGCTGTTACATCTACTTTACCATAAGTGTACAGTTCTGGAGATTGACAATGGGCAAATTGTCATTAGCTAGATCATTAAATAGAAAACTGTCATCATGGGACTGAGTGTCTTAGGAATACTAAAAATTATAGTGCACCTCATCCTATCATCTGCAGGAACTGAGAGTAGCCAGTACCTGAAGGAATTACAAGATTGGATTTCAAACTGATGACCCAGAACCTCTAAAATACATTTCTTCTCCTGTGCCTTTTTCCCAGAATCAGTATAAACGGTGTCAGCCTCTCAATCAACTGTAATTCTTGAGATGGGAATCAGAGAGTTACAGAACCCAAATGCTTCTGGAGCCATGGAAAACATCACTGCTAGCAGCAGATCCAGCTTACTTTCTGGACACCGTTGACATTTCAGAGCCATCAGTCACCGAAATTTCTTTCTGTCCAATGCACAGTAGCTCTAGCAAAGATAGTAGTTTCAGCAACAGAAACTTGAACTTGTTTCCATAGCTTCCTTCTGCGAGAAGTAGTATCACTTCAGAGAACTAACAGACCACATACACCACACAGACACACAGAAACACACGTGCACACACAGGTTCTTGCCTGCTGCTATCAAAAAGCCATAGTTTTGATTCTGAACTTCTTCTCTGCTCTCCTTGCTTTCTGAACTGGTGGTCTCACTGTCAGTGTTGAGGAATATTTTAAGAAGAAAACCTATCCTGTCTGAAATCCCTCTTTAAGAGAATGAGACACAATGTCTCAGGATCATGTTACAACTCTCACCTCAGCCACCTAATTTGCTCAAGTCCTCTCTCTGTACAGATGAGTTCCACCCATGGCCACCCTGTTGCATCTTCTCTAGACTTCTCAGCAGAAAGTTTTTCAACATGCAGCACTAATGACTCAAGCTGTTGTCAGGAACATGCTTTTATATGCACAGTTTGCAAACATGAACAAGTTATGGGGTGTGCAGCTTAATGACTAGTTACAGTCAACAGAAATGGGAACATACAGGTAATGTACATGTTTTCAAGAGGTAATTTAATAGAGAATTTTATGAAATCAGTAAAATAGATGCATATCCTAAAAATGTTAAATTTTCTTAAGAATAATGTGAGTGTACCATTAAATCTACCAGAAGTCTAGAAATAGGCACTGTTTCTTCCATTGTCTGTATGCATTCCAATACAGTTCTTTACATTCCCAACAGAGCTTCACATTGCACAGTGATCTTTTTCCTGAAGAAGAAACTATCCTAATCTATTTTATCCAACTCTATCCACCTTAAAATTGATGAGTTGGTATGGAAAAAAATTGGTGACCTATGCCAAGTAAATAGGGAAACTATTTTATTAGCATTTTATATAAACCCTTGAACATAGAGGTTGAATGTTGATTGTAACTGCAACATTTTTGGAGACCTTCTGTGTTTTGGTGGAGGGTTTTTTGTGTGTGTGGCTTTTTGGGTTTTTTTGGGGTGTGTGTGGGTTTTTTTTGTTTGTTGTTTTGGTTTGGTTTGGTTTGGGGGGGTTTTTTGTTTGTTTTTGGTTTTGTTTGGGGTTTTTGTGTGTGTGTGTGTGTGGGGGGTTGTTTAGTTTTGTTTCCACTTTTCAATGTAGAGGAAAAACACTTTTGTAGTAAAATCTTATGAACTGCTGAAATCCAGATTAATAACTCAATTGGATTGGAAAAAAAAACAACAAAACCCTCTAACTTTATATGTAGATATGATTTTAAGCTCAAAGGAGGGAGGAAGAAATTAATGTCAATTCTGTCCAAGGTTTGAAGGATTCAATATTTTAGTTGTCATTGTTCCTCAAGGCAGTAGAACAAAAGTTTTCCTATACTGACTTCAATTGCAATGTCATGCAACATTGTCCATGTTAATGAAATTACCTTTGTTATGACTACATGATGTTATTTCTAATTGTTTTAAATCATCATTATGAAATATAGACTTGATTATAAAAGTGAGTACAATAAATTTCGCATAGTCTCATATTTAAAGTGAAAAGCATAAAAACATGAGCACACACATCGTTACAGTAATAACACCTACTAAACTATTGACTTTATACCTAATAAGAATGCCTGAATACTTCTCAAAAATTGCATGATTTTAATTTTTATTTTAAATTAAAAAAACTTGAGATTTGGAAACAATTCCATTTTTTGGTTAAGAGCTTTACTAGATGTGTTCTTGATCAAACATCACAGCAAATTATTCCTAGACATGCATCAAATCAGAAGGTATACAAGCTGTCTGAGAATAATATTTGAGACCATAAATTAAAGAAAGTGTGGTAAACTCAGTATGCTGTGCACATAATGACCACATTTTTATCTCTCTTTAACCAAACATGTTTTAATCATATTTTATAGCATCATTTTTCAGCTTCAAACCCCCAACAGGTTTTGAAAACTTGATAGCATTGTCTGGGCAAAATTTCTAATAGCTATGTAAAACCCCAATATTTAAAATAAAATATAATGGCAGCAAAGAACATCCACTAAATTTCCTCTTCTGGATGTTTTCAAAACTATTGTCTTCATGATTATTACAAAAGGATTCACCCCAACTAAGCTTTTCTCGGTGAACTTGCCCTTCCCCTTCCCTCCCCTTTGCCTTCCCTTTCCCTTCCCAAAGGTGTTTTCACTTCAGTCTGGAATAATTCTGTCCCAGATCTTTATGACACCTTTCTCTGAAGGCAGCTGTCCAAGAAGTCCTCAATTCCTCAGCTAGTATGAAAACAAATGGATTTTCTGTTTGGAAATCTTAGCAGCAGTTTATGAGGAAAGCTAAAGAACAGGACAAATATACGCAGGACAAATCTTAGAGATTGACACCAATTGGCATGGAATAGCCACCTTTGCACATTAAATTTCCGCAGGGCTCCTCCAAGAAAGTCTATTGAGAACAGTCTCCAGGTTGTACCAACTCCCAAACAGCAATGGCAATTTTCTGAGGAGCACTAACTGGGACCCTTAACCATAAAAGAGAATGTTCTAGCAAGTTAATAAAATAAACATCAAAGTTCCCATATTCAGGAATGCTCCCTGACACAGTTTTATTTAGTAGTGATATATGACTTTTGATTTCAGTGCAACACTATCACAGGAAAACCCTGGCCTTGCCCTAAGAGCCTGAGTGTTCTGGCGTGTTTAGCCCTGAACAGTTAAAATACATTCTGTCTGGATTTACTTAATAATCACTTTAAAAAACACAGTAAAAAACCCACAAAACTTGCTGCACAAGCTACACTTCAGAAAATCAGGATAAATCAGGCTATGACTTCTGTGTGGCTACTCAAGGTGTAGGCAGATGTTCTGAAGTATCTGAAAGTAATATCAAATCAAAATATAATTTAAGTATCTTTTTTTTTTTCTGAGGAACTGTGTTGTTATATCGACTGTCAGCAATTTCTCAATAATTTTACTCATTTTTATTAATAAACATTTCTGTTCACCTTTAACTGTAATAGTAAACTTGTCAAACACTTCTGGAAATATTTTTATTTCTCCATTTTAGGCTTTAATGAATACCTGAATTGATATTAATACCCTGCATGTGTGTCAACATTCTCCAAAATACAGTTGACCAATTTTTTTCAGAGCACCTATAATGTAATTTTGACCAATCTGTTAGCAGCACACATAACAAACTAATGAACTGAAGATATAGATTGTGTTACATATACAGTTATTATATATTGTTTCTTCTGCAAATAGGCTTGGGAGGTGGGAATCATTCTAAAAAAGATCTGAAACCCAAAAATGCATTCCTATTCCCATTTGCTATCTTTGCAAAGTGTATTGTGTTTAATAATAGTAAATGTAAAACAGTGGTAATTACTACCCCACTCACATTCTGATTCCTAACATGAGTTGGGAAATCAGTGATTCCAATATTTTTCAGGACAATGAATGAAATTAATGAACTAGACTCAGGCTTATCATTATTCATGATAATATCAGGGACATCTTATTCAGAGTTCCTAAACAATGCGTTCAGAAGTTTAGGAAAGCTACTCCCAGAAATCAGTAAGAATTCTGCAGATTGTTTTGACTATCACATCGAATCAGGACTTTCCTGGAAGCAGTTTCATTCTTGATATTCTTCATTCTTCATATTCCAATCTAAAATTATTATAAAATACGAATGAATTTTACTGTAGAATCCATTTCTAATATTTTAAGAGAGACTTTGTTTGGATAAACCTATATAATTATTCTGTCTTCCATTTGTCAAAGGTGAAATGAAGAGCAGATGAGAAGGCAAGGTGAGAGAAGGCATGTATATATAACATTTGTCCCGAAGTGGTGCCTGGGTGAGACATATGAGATGACATTTATCTTGAACCTCTTGAAGAATCAATCAATCTCAGCTTGAACACAGATATAGACCTGGTTTTCTCTCTTTTTCACTGTAACTTTCCCATCCACACACACACACAAAAAAGAGAAAACAAATGAAAAATAAGACTATCTATAACATCATGCTCCCAAGCTATAAGAAAGAGTTCTGGACTTAAGCTTGAAAATGGTAACATCTTAAGTTGTTCAGTTATAGGAGTAAGATTCACAGCTATGGACCATTTCCCGAGATGATGCCTCCCACACTTCTGAGTCACACTATTGTGTTTGACATTTGCGTTATTTCTCAAAGAAAAATTCTATGACAGAAAGAAGATAAGCAGAGCTATTTCTGTTGATTAGAACAAATTTGAATAAACAAGAGACAAAAGTGATATACTGCAAATCTTGATGATTACAGTTATAGGGTTATTTTTTTTTTGTGAACGTATGCTAGGTTTCGTATATTCAGAACGGTAAAGGCAAACTATTTTCTCATCACAGAGTTAATAACACATCAGATATTATATTTGGAATTTGAGCAGTAAAAAAATTTCCCTGATCATGTGATTATCCTTCGGATTACTGATTGACGTCTGAAAATTAAAAAGAAGATGACGACCTCTAGAAACAAGAATAAAAATATATTCTAACTAGAAATGAGAATCCATGTAATATTAGCCTTGGATAATTCCACTCTGGTGTAATTTCTTCAGACTTTCAATGTTTGATGATAGTTCACGAGTATACTAGTCATTGCTAAGTTATTTATATGTAGTCACAAATTATAGAGAGTAAAATCAAGTTCATTAGTGCTTAGAAATGTCTCATTGCCTCGAAAATTCTCATGAAGGTTTAGTCTGGGCTCAAAAGTTGCTTAAAAAATATTACAGACTAGACCCAAATAGAAACATAGGTCTAAAAACAAAAAAGTGTCTAAGCACCTGTGTGATCTGCAAGTTCTCAAAGTCTGAGGCTCGGGGCGTACAAATCCCAGTAGTGGTCTCACTTCCTTTCAGAATGGATAACACTTCACTCATTGAGAAGTCAGAAGCCTCAGTTAGATTTAGGAGGTGACATACTGTTCCGTATGAGGCTCCACTCCTGCCAGGACATATGACAGATACGGCAACCAAACAGGATGATGTTTTGGTTCTCTGACAGGTCCAGACCAATGTGCTGGTATAAGAACATAATATATTCACTGCATCAGGTCTTTCTCAATAAATTGGTGATCTAATTTTTTAAGTACAGCCAACAGAGGAAATACTACTTACATTTTATATAATGGTGTTCTACACAAAAGTAGTCAAGAATGCTTCCTTTCACCACTTGAATCAGCGCAATTGTTCTATCGTGATTTACTCTTCCACTGATCATACTCTAAAAATCACACTTGAAGAAAATATTAAACATTCCAACTTCACATCAATTTCTTAGGTCTTTCAGAAGGTTAGTAACAATTATACACTTCAACATGACAACAGTTTGGAAGTGACTGACCTTGACCAATGGCTCTTCTATGTGTCACCTAAGGGTAAAAGGCTTAGCAGAACAGTTATGTGTATGCATAACATTAGTTATAATCTCAAGCTGCTTCAAAAGGAGACAGAAAAATATAATTCATTCTGCCAATTCTGTCCTGAAGGAAGCAAGGTATACAAGCACATGAATGTTTGCTACCCAATCACTGGACTTATAGGACAATACTAGTATGTTGGTTATGCAGTGGTTATGCAGTGTGGATACACACAGAAACTGTAGGCTATAACTGTGCAGTGCTTCAATGTACTCTAGATCTTTACCTAAGTTAGCTCTCAGTAAGAGAATCAATTGTACCTATTTGAGGTGGTTCAACAGTTACTGTAAGAGCCAACTCCTGAGAGAAGGTCAGTATTTTCCTGCCAACATAAATTATTAATCTCGCCTACTTACTTGAGGAAAGTGCTAGAGACATTTGCATTATAATATATTGTAATAAAACACGTTGCTGCAAAAACAGATGGTGTTGCCCTTACAAGTCTCTTAACCCTTGTAGTAAAAAAAACTGTCTTTGAAGATACACTGCTGAGATGTCTTCCCCTGAGTAAGGCAGTATGGGAACTGCTATAGAAAGAGCTATATGAATAAGAGCTAGGAAGCAGGAACACAGCCAGAAATGTGTGTACCACTGACTCATTTTCATGATGAAAAATCTAATAATCTGCTGTCTCTTAAAGAAAGTCCCTGGATCTACTGCCGATCTGCTTTACTTGTGTGCATTTAATGGTGAGGGAATTGTCCTATTCAGTCTTACAACTGCTGCTGGGGTGATATTCAGACTCTTTTAAAACCCATCATGTTACTCAGTAAGGACAGAACTCAGATAGCATTTTGAGTCCGCTGCAAGGGAAGACCCCTGGTGATCAGAGCCTGACCACTCATTGCGTCAAACACCACTGAAAGTTACGGGACTTTTAGGCCCCTAGTATCTGGGTTGAAAATAATAGCCAGCTGCCACTGCACACCAAATCTGATGATCAGTCTTATCACCACATGCTCAGGGTACTCTGCATTGTACAGACTTGGCCTCACTGTCCATAGAGACATAAAGCCACGTTACTTGCTTCCCAGGGAAAGTCAGTACTGCAACAGAGTTATTTACTAACTTTAATGATGTAACTTTGTAGCCCTGTAATAGCATATTTTGTTACTAGTAATAGGCCTTAAGCTCTGTACTGAGTTTGCATGGCCTCGGGGCTGATGCTTTGTCAGGTTGATGCTTGTCAGATCTGTTCTACCTGAAGTTGTCTCGGCCTGTCTGCAGCTTTGTTTCATTTGGTTTATCTGCAACAACTATTTCTCTCACAGAACAGATATCTATGTCTAATTTATTTTACTTTTGTTGTCTTTGTATGGTAAAAACTCAGTGTTTTATATATAACAAGCAGTTATTAGGTATTCTATGTAGGATCAGAGGCTTAAAACTGTAACATGATGATGTGGGGCAGAGGAATAGAGGTACAATAATGTCCTTGATATGTGGGAACTCAGGATGTATCAGAGAGGAGTACAGGAGTGGGACTTTAAGAGATAGGACACAGGCTGATGTTGGCGACTTGACAACCATGAACAAATCAGTGATGGACATTTAAAGAAACAGAACCTGAAGCAAAATGAATTTTGCCAAAAAAAAAAAAAAAAAAAAGACATATTTATATTACATACATAAAGAGAAGCATATGTAGTAGTTCTGATACAGCATGGAACTGTAAACCACTGAAGAAACAGAAAAAAAATGTAAAAGTGTGTCAGTAAATATATAAAGGACCAAAAGAGGACCTCAGAGTGAGGAAGAAGCCATTAACACAAATATTACATTCCTCACAGCCAAGGACTCCAGCTACTGATGAATCACCATAGTATCCCCACCATTGTTGCCATTATGAAACTGCCAAGGAGCAGGGAGAGGGTGAGCACAAAATCGGAAAAAGGAGCATGTAAGGGATGTGTACATAACAACTTCAACTAAATTATAATTCACTTTTTCTTTTCTGTAATAATCAGACCCATCCTAATTACTATTTTTGAATTGCACTGGTGAGATTTCAATTACATCAACAATAAATTCCCAGCTTTATTTGTAAAATGTGTTTCCCTTTTTTTTTTTTTTTATTTTGAGTGTAACAAGAAGAAAAAAGGAAACAGTCTGTTCAGATTGACTAGTATCTATTTCAGAATGCTCAAATTATTCAATAAAATCTAGTTTAGTAAGTAATAATATTGTTATTAACCTTTAAGAGAGGTGAATGGCAGAAATATAGATAAAGTTGTGTTAGTAATTACGACTATATTTCTCCATGAAATAAAATTTAATAAAACATGGGCCATGATCCTACCCATAATGTTTTGTAATAATTAAATTGCCACCATACTACCATTTTGAATGATATTTTATAAACTTTAATGTCTATATAGAAATTGAATATTTTCTTGTCTCAAGGAATAAAAATAAAATAGCTTGGTTTTCTGTTCTAAGCCAATGTCCTTAATGATGTTTGGAATCCAAGAGATTTGCTAAAAATACATTGCATAAATTAAAAAAAATACACTTTGTACTATATGTAGAATCTTGTGTTCTTTAAATATTTCTGTATTTCTACATAATGAAGTACATGTACAGAATGTGAAAACCTTGTGCTGAAACAAATATTACATGTACCCATAAATTAATGTGTCCCCTTAGGAAAATGAAAGTTCACAATGTAATTACCCCATTTCTTCACTGAAGACATAAAGGAATTTATAGAACTAATTACCCTGATAATGGAGAGGGATTTTTCTTGTCCTCTTTCATTGCAATCCCACCTAGAAGCACAATACAGGAAGATCTAATTCATTGAATTCCACAGTGGCTCTGCAGTTATATATTTATTAGAAGAAACTGAGGCATTTTAATACTTTTGTGTCAACCTTATACACAAACTTCCCATATAGTGTAGCCTAAAGATCCCGGAGAAAAAACTCCAGACAATGTTAGGTATAGATAAGATAAAGAACAGCTTTCTTAATTAAGGACTCCTGGCCACGGAGTACAAAGGCCCGTGCTCTCGTACAGAATTCTTGCACTATTATATCTTTTACTAATTATCATATCTAATGTGGACATACAATCCTAAGACCTCTTTTACCCTGGTACCACCCTCAGAACTGCCCCACTGAAGCCCCTTGAGCCCAAAGGCCCCCAAGTGCCCCAAGGGCCTTGAGCCTTCTATCCTCTTTTGTCTACCATATCTCTTGTTATTCTGGTCCAGGTGCACATCCCAATGGACTGTTCTTGCTAAAAATCTATTGTCTCGAAAAGACAGTTCAAAGTCAGTTAAACCAAAGCTTCAGGAATGTGGCACACAAGCTGAGAAAGTAATGGTCTAAAGCGAAAGAAAACTACAGTTTACAAAACACAACAAGAATAGAAAAGTTAATAAAGAGCCTCCCACATAGAATCATTTTGGT
This sequence comes from Oxyruncus cristatus, assembly GCA_013399855.1. Classification (NCBI taxonomy): domain Eukaryota; kingdom Metazoa; phylum Chordata; class Aves; order Passeriformes; family Cotingidae; genus Oxyruncus; species Oxyruncus cristatus. Next base: position 121,799 of record VXAY01002602.1, read on the forward strand.
TGAAAATGCCTTTAAGATCATTGATTCCAATCGTAAACCTGAAACTACCAAACCCATCACTAAACCATGTCCCTCAGTGAGATATCTGCATTTGAATATCTCCAGGGATGGTGTCTCAAACACTTCCCTGGGCAGACTGTGGCAATGCTTGATAACCCTTGCAAGGAAGAAATGTTTCCTAATATCCAATTTATATCTCCTCTGGTGCAATTTTTGTTGGCAAACAATACATCCAGTTGTTTTCCACAGTTGACTCCCTCACCAACTATATCAGGAAGTTATCTTCCACACAGTCCAGGAACCTCCTGTGCTCTTTCTCCTCCACTGTATTGTATTTCCAGCAGATATCTGATGAGTCCATAAGACTTGCTGATAAGTAAACCCTCCATGGGAACAAGGGTTAGCATTTGTGAGACTTCTCCCAGCTCCCTATAGAATATTTTGTCAGCCTTTTCATCCTGGTTTGGTGGTCTATAGCAGACTGTTACCAGGGTATCTGCCTTGTCGGCCTTCCCCCTGATTCTGACACATAAACAATCTTATCATCACCATCATCAAGCTCTAGACAGTCAAAACACTCCATAGCGTACAGGGTTACCCCACCACCTCTCCTTCCTTGCCTATCCCTTCTGAAAAGTTTCTAGGCATCCATTGCAACATCCCAGTTGTGTGAGTCACCTCACCAAGGTTCCATGATTGCAACTATATTTCCATACCATTTAAAAAAAAAAATTAAAATCACAAATTAAAGCAATCAAAAGAGTTAGACTTCAAAGACATTTAATATACCTTACTCCAACTGAATTGTAAGGACTAGTTATTATATCAAAGTCCAGACAGTCATAAAAGAAATATCAAGGAAGACTGGTTTGCCTGAACATCAGTGCTTTAAAATTCAATGGTTAGTGCTGTGCTAGTCATCTTGGGCTTGTGAAAAGAAACAGGTATTTCCAGAGAGAGATTAATCTCACTCTGTTAAGGGCAAGCAAATTAGATCAAAGCAGTCACCCTCTGCAAGTGCATATTTATCTTCAACAACCATAAATGAAGCCTGAGGTGAACAACTCAGATGTCCAACACAAATGTTAGGTAAAGTGAACCTCTAAAATTTTGCACTGAAAGTTCTTTACATTAACTCCATGTCTTTCTCAACTTCTCTTATTTATCATACAGCACAAGTCTCACACAAGGATGTATAAACTTAAGACCTTTAGAACAACAGCTGAAAAAGTTTTGCAGAGATGAAGTCGCACATTCTACTGGGCATTGACAGTGTTCTGAGGCATTAAATCCCATAGCAGGGAATTTGAGTGAAAATGTCCAGATAATCCTGAGAAGACGACTACAGTTCCCAGAGGAAGAAGCAAACACTCACAATAAAAATGTCACTACCAATCTCCCCAGAAGAAAATATGTTGACCTAGAATCTGAATGTTTGACTAATACTACCTAGCTAGACTTCTGAGATCAGAAGACCAGTTGCTGAAATTTTCAGAATTTAAAAGGAAAGAAACAAGAAAGAAAAAAGAATTCATCATCTTGTTTTTACACCAGTATATGCACAATTTATTTCATATATTGTTCTTCTCTTGCATTATTTAAATTGTTATGTATGTTGGGAATAGAATATACTTTTTCAAAATCAGTTCTGCCACAATGATTGCAGAAAAGTATGCTGCACATGCTGAGTTAGTCCATAGATCCTTAAGAATTCTCATCTTTCTTAAAAGAAGAATAACTTTCCAAACTATAGAAAGATCATTGACATATACTTCTAGTCACTTATTTGATATAACGCCCATTTGTGTATTATTGTGTGATTACAACCAATCATAATCAGTTGAGTGAAAAATGCCATAGTAAACAGTAGTCATAGTAAATATAGATTAGAGATGTAGTCTAATTATTTGATAGATTTTGTTCAGAAAATTCTCCTTTAGCCTTGCTTGAGTACTGCACTGGAGGTTTCAATGGATCAGCAGACAGATGGATAGACAGACTGAAAAAACTCAGATTTTACTTTCTGTTGTGTGGGATAGAAATCACATCCAGGGAGCAGGAGCCAAGCACGTTGATACGTGAAGGAAAAGGAAACTAAAGGGTGAAGAACGAACTCTTAAAAGTGTTAAAGTATATCTGCCTGCGGCAGACTAGAGCAAAGAAATGGCAGGCAACTGGGACTGAAACAGAAACTCTGAGGGAAACAAGATGGGATACATTGGGCAAAAGTAAGACAGAAGTGCACATGTAAGCTGAGTGAATAAGTAAAGATAATAGAAGAGCAAGATAAAGAGCAATGCACAGCAAAATGTGAGGAAATACAGGCACACAGAGATCAATGCAATAAACAGGAGATCATGAAATTTAACAAAGACAAACTGGTATGCAGATAGCTCTAGCAGGAAAGGGCAGAGGCGGAAGGAACTATAAAATATTTACATTATATTGTCTTCCTAATGCTGATTATATTCAAAAATATAATTACAATATGGAATTGCAATGTTTTCAAGCTGCTCCAGATAGGCAGTCCTAGAAAAGACATGTTATAAAAATTCATCAGTGTAAAGTTCATGTGTTAAAGAATCAACATTTCTCAATGCAAAAAAAAACCATCCTGCAGAAAAATGTAAATCCAGGTCTACCACCTTATTATTTTGTATTGTACTTCCTTCAAGAGAGACCGTATTTAAGCTGTCCTAATTAGGCATTAAAGTTGATTACTATTATTATTATTACTCCTACTTCTACCTTCAAGATAATTCCATAGCTTTTTATTTGACTTATTTCCCACCCCCAATCTCTTTGGAGTGTTAATGGAAATAATATCTGGTTAGAACAGACAGTATTTTTCACAAGAAGATGATCTCTTCCAGTTATATAAATGATGGGCAGTGCCAACGTGGTTATAGAAAACAGGTACAATGGGGAAAATTAAATTATTTTATAAACAGCCGGACAAATTTTATCTCCTTTGTTTTACTCTGGAGGGCAGCCAACAACCTTCTAACTGCCAAGAGTGGAAGGAACAGAGGGATGCATCCTTGGGTAGTATGCTTCAGGGATTTGCTTCTTTGGGGTAACAGTGAAATACTGGAGAACTCGCAGAGACTACGAGGCTATCATATAGGAAGAGACATTGAAGAAAATTTTCACATGCTCCCTGTTTTTAGAAAACCAATGATTAGCAGAACACCTTCTGAAGATAGAATTTTCCATTTAACTTTCATATTCACAGAATCACAGAGTGGGTAAGGTTGGGAGGGACCACAGTGGGTCATCTGGTCCCACCTTCCTGCTCAAACAGGGTCATTCCAGAGCACATGGCACAGGATTGTGTTCAGACAGTTATTCAAAATTCTGGGTTGAAAACTAAACCTTTAGTATCATGACAAGATTTCACAAGACTAAGAGGATGATGAGTCATTATCAATTTTGGTATGTTGTAAGGAATAAAATTATTTGGTCTTGCTTTATCTTACTCCTAAAAGTATTAAAGTTTTTCTTCTCAAAACTTCTGGATTGGCTGAAATTTCTTTTCCATTCTATTCAGTGAACAGAATAATTTTCCAACCAACAATGAATTCCTTACAGGATGGTTTAATAGCTGCCTACCTTGCTGAGGTTCTGTGAGAATTAAGTGTCTAACACTGGTAGTAAGTGCTTTGAAGATGAAAATTGCAAAGTAAGTGCTAAATATAATTACTGTTATTAGAGATACATTCCAATCTAAATGTTTCTTTGATTTTATAGTTGACATAGATTCCATTTGATAAAATAAGGAAAAAATAGCCTTTATAAGAGTGGTCATGTAATAAAAGTTCCTCTGACATGTCTTGCTGAGCAGCTCATAATGATTTGTAAGCAAAGAATCAAATGCAATTTTAAACAAACAAGTAGTCTTTCTGGTTTTAATAGAAATGCTTTCAAAGTAAGGTAGTATTTTCCATAAGTCAAAATGGCATGAAAAGGCATCAGATTTGAGAATTCTCCCAGCAGGAACCAGATCCTGACAGGTTTGTGAAGATACAACTCTTTTCCTTTACACAACCACACAAGCACCAGAAGTGCTAGCAGAAAAAGATTTAGATGTGTGTCTGAATGCCACATCAGGGAGCAAATTTAGTGGTTGGTGCACTACTCTGATTCGCAAAATTTACCAATCTGTTCTTTTATCTTTAAGAATGCGTTAACTTTATACTTGGAGAATCCCTAAGCAACCATGTGTCTTTCTGTGAGCACTCCTACTAGATTTATCAGTGCTTAAAGGACATCTGGGAATGAAATTTTGAGAGCTAAGGATGAGAAATAGCCATTCAGGCAGTGATGAGAGCTCCACTCCCTATCTGACTTAGGCATTATTTACAATACTGCCACAATACAGGTTTCTTTGTCTTCGTCTTCACTAGACATACATGTTTATTTCACAGAATCACAGAATCATTAAGTCCAAAAGGAACCCCTGGGTATCACGTACCCCCCGCCCAGGCAGAGTGACCTAGAGCAGGCTACACGGGAACACATGCAGATGTGTTTTGAATGTCTCCAGAGAGGGAGACCACGACAACTCTGGGCAGCCTGTTCCAGTGCTAAAGTATTTACAATACTAAGGGTCTGAACTGCAGTGTAAGCAACCCCCATCTCTATAACCCTTGCCTTAACAACAGTAAGTAATCTGGGGTGTTTTCTAACAAAATTAACCTGGTCATTTTTTTACTGGTTAAGTAAGTTTTTCTGGCAAAAGAAATGGAGGGATAGCACACATGGAATATTCTTATTTACTGTGGGGGAATAAGATATGGTTATTTACTTGTATAGAATAACTGGTATTGTAAGACTTCTTTCACACTATAATGGGTCCTTATCTGCAGTGCTGGAGGTTATAGTCATCTAAAAATAGGACATTCTAATACTGAATTGTGAGACAATTAAGATCTGTTGTGGAAATAATTATGTGTGAAAGTCTTGTTGTTATGTATCCTGAGGGCATCAAATATACCCTACCAAATAGGGAGAACCACAAAGGTCTGTGAGATATTATCAATATGAATCTCTCATGGCTGATGCCAGTCAGACTACACTTCTTTAGGTCTATTCATAAGACCCTATGGGAAATCTAAAGAAAGTCGAGTATCCAGACAAGTTCAATCTCCTGGGGAAAAAGGAAAAAAAAAAAGGAAGAGAGAATGGAAAGAAGCTTTTTATGGTTATCTTTTCATTCAAGCAAGATTCTAGCAACATCCAATGCAAGATACAACTAGAATAATAAAAGCTAATGTTCCAGGAGTAATAATGACTACAAAAATATTGAAAAATGAAATATAACCAATCTAATATATTTATCAGAATTCACATTACTAATAACAAGGTATTAATAGTATTGCAACTACTCCTCCAAACAGTAAGATTATTGCTATTCATTAAAAGCATATCTTTAATTCTTATAGTATAGTAGCAATCAGTGATTTCTATCATTTCTTCTAATAATAAAACACGGCTCCAAAACCTATAACGATTGGGTGAAAGGCTTTGAAAGGATAAAAATGAGATGAATTACCCTTATCTTTTGGGATATCACTGTCTTCTATGGACACAAGGACTGCAGAGGGCACAGGGAGAGACTTTCACCTTTCCTGCTACCATCCAGCTTCTCACAAACTTGCACAGTGGATGCATCAGCATGATTTGCTTAGAAGAAATCTGTTTAACAGAAAAATGATTCCTCCTGGGAATTATAGCTGTCCCTCAGTATTCATTGATGACATCAAGGTCACAGTCTAATATGAAACTAAGCACTTTTTTTGACTCTTTATTCTAATGATTCAGTGGACAATCAATATCATCTCTTATTTCCTAGGCAGGCAACAAACATTTCTAAGGAGGTTTAGTTTTAGGCACTATTTAAAAACACAAGGAAAAAAAAAGATTACATATTTTATTTCATTATTTTTATGTTGAACACTTTTTTTAACTATTACTCTTAACATTTTTTCTTCTTTTCCTTCTTTTTTTTTTTTTAAACCTTAAAATGCATCTATCATCAGTCCTAGGAATTTGCAAAAAAATACCAACTTCAACATGAGCCTAAATGAAGTCATGTCAATTTCCACAGAGACTGAAGGGGAATTTTGATAGACAGTGCTACAAGATCCGAAGCACAAACTGTAATTAACGTAAACATTCAGTTGTGTCAGTTTCCTTCTTTTTCATGAAAGATATAATTATTTTTCCTTTAATGATTACTTATTAATATTGTCATGATGATTTCAAAAATAAATATTCCTTTGTGTGGAAGACTACAGGCAAGTTGTTTGTTAGCATCCAATTTAATGACACAAGCTACAAATCTGGGTTTTTTTCCTACTCAGTTGTATGTATTCTTATGTTTATTCCAGGGATCATCTTATTAAAATTATTAGTTGAATTATCAGCCTTTAGCATAATTGAGATTAAAATATCAAAAAAAAAAAAAAAGACACAATCTGAATTGAGAATTATCTTAGAGTTTGTGTCAATATAGAAAATGTAAATACATAGATACTAAGGAAATATATATTTAAAGAAATGCAGTACTTTTGCATGCAAATTTGATAGCAGCTTTCATTTGGCTAGTGCTTCAGTAAATCTAACAAACCAGATATCCACTTTTTCTTTGCTGGGAAAAAACATAGTGTCTTAATAGAATGAGTGTTCTGAACAACACTATTCAAAGTCATTTCAGTCTCAGAAACATGATCACATTGCTACAAATCAAAGTGCAACAGACTGCAGCAACTAACAGTGTTGATCTGTGTTAACACCTAAAAGAGTTGTGCTTTACAGTTTACCACTTTACTGTAATTTCACGTGTGAAGTCCCAGTTGGGTCCCCATTCTGCTCTTGGCTATGTTGTGGGAAACCATCAATCATCTTCATCGACATGATCATAATCTATGCAACATTAGTTAAGCCCATTTCCTAACTATATGCCAGATGATTGTAATAATTATATCTGTACTAGATTACTCAATTAAAAATCCTATTTTCCCCATTCTTATCTTGATTATGGTGAACTCTCTCTCCCTCTCCCTCTCCCTCTCCCTCTCCCTCTCCCTCTCCTTCTCCTTCTCGTTCTCCTTCTCCCTCTCTCTCTCTCTCAACTAACATTCATTCAAAGCTGAAGAGGGTAAGAGACCATTTTTATTAGCTGGGTAAACCTAATTTAGGTCAGTGATTCCGAAACAAATGTTTTACAGCTTTTAAACAAATTAACCAGTGGTTTTGGCCAGAGGAAATTCAATAATAATGGGCATGGTAAGAGCTAGCTTCACTTTAGGGGTCAGTATCAGAACAGTCTGATTCCGACTGAAAAGAATAATGGCTATTATGTGATAAGCATTTCAATGGTATTTTGGTTTTACTTTTATCAATTATATTATATTCTACCTTTTAATCAATAAAATGTTATATTTTAGTGCCTTTAAAAAACATGAGTTGTCCTATATTTCCCTTTCCAAACCAACACATGTATGAACAGACCCCCATACAGTATATTTACATATTTATATATTTATATAGTTTGACATATATTTTATATTCACATTTCTGTAACATTAACATTTTATTTAGAAGTCTTCAGAGGTTTCATTTAAAAAAATAATTAAAAATCTCTATATCGTGTTTTCTTTAACATGGTTTTTTATTTGTACAACACTGTATATCACTATGGCTCAAATGGGCCGTTATGGTCTCTTAGATATGTGTACTTAAAACCAAACCAGACCACAAACAAAAGCAAAAGTAAATACATGGTTTTGATGACAGATTTCAATAGTTTAAAGACCACCTAAAGTCTATAGACATATTTAACTTTTGCTACTAAAACCACAGAAAATTAGAACTTGAGTAATTAGATTTAACAAAAGTCTCCCAAACATCCTGTTTTACCCTCTCTCACATCTCAAAGCCTTCTAGCACACTAATTTTTATTTACCCCATCAAACACATGTGAAATTAGGCTACTCTATGATTAAAATTTTATATCATTAGTCTCAAACAGGTGCCTACATACTCATACTAAATAGTCACATTTGAACTTTGAATAAATTTTCATATTCTACAATTTCTACCTGACTTGAAACCTAAATGATGAAAAAGTTTATAATAGAGCAACATAAACACTGAAAAATAGGTTCTAAACCTTTACTGTTTGTAAACTATTTATGAGTCTAACTATTTTATTCCTACCTTGTTTTTTACCATTTGAGAAAATAGGTCTGCAGAGTTTATTTTTTTTTGCCTTCACATAATGCAAACGAAAACATTTCTCACTGGGTTATTATAGTCTAATTGGTCTGAAAATTACTGATGGTCCACACTTCTCTGGGAAGTGTTTTGCAGTTCATTCGTAATCCACAGTATTTTTGATTTCAGTACAGATTCCAATTAAATGTTCAGCGATGGGAATGTGTGATTTGATAGTGAATTGCTATAAATGTTTATTTGTGTTGTTTACTTGGCAATAAGCACTGTCTGAGATTCTGCCCTGTGTGTGTGTGCAAACTTGTACTCAGTCAAGACTTCCTGCTGCTGAAAGAGTCGATGAAGAAGGTATATGAAGGCAGACCTCAGCAGTGGTGACAAATCAATGTCAGACATACTCAGATCAGACTCCCCCTATTAACAGGAACAGCTCTCAATAAGCTTCCTCCTGCCCTGTGCTAAATTTTGCCCTTGAAATGCTCACCTCTGAATAAACACCACAGCTCTAAATAAAAGACAACAATATGAAGTCTCATATTAATGTTATTTTAGACAGCAGTTCTGTATTTCACTGAACACATCCTTTCGTTGTTGCTTAATTGGTGTCATTATCACAAATGTCACGGTTACTTAATTTAATTACTTCTTACTCATACATAATACTAATTTTCTCTTTCAGAAAGCCAAATGAAGAAATGCAACTGAAAAGACAGTTTTGGTTTGGTTTGCCTTTTCTGTTCTGTAGGTCTTCTACATAGCTGATTTCAAGGAAATAGGTCTCAGAAAAACTGTTTCTTTACAAATAATTGTTTTACTGTCCTAGCATACTCACAGCTTTTCGTCTACTAACTGTCTGTACTAATCAGACACCAACTCACTTCAATGCTGAATCATACATTTATATTTGAATGTCTAAATCTTTTCATTACTATTAATCAAATGAATCGGGTTTCTGGATTGTGGTCTTGTGGTATTTCTGATTTTACCATATATCCTTACATAATGTAGAAATAATTACTTGAAAACATTTACCATGGAATGAAAACTACATCATAGTAGTCACATCCTCAGTTTGAACTAGCTACGGAAGCTGCAAAAAAACCTCTCTCATACCCTGCCTTTTTTTTCTTTTCAAATAAATACTAAGTGTAGTGTAATGTATAAGTGATTCTATGAATCCATGGTTTTCTATGGCAAATAAAATGCTAAACACGGGGTTTGTTTCTATTATAATAGCTTCTTAAAGTTATTTTTTTTTTTTTTTTACTTTAAGTGGCTCTAAGACTCCACTGATATTAGTAAAGCTGAAGACAGTGACTTGCTTTCTGAAATGACCCCTGCCCTGAAGATGTGACAAACTAAACACACCAAAATACAGTGAGGGAAACAGAACTGCTTAGGGTCACAGGCAAATAAATTACCAAGGCAAATGAAGAATTGAGGGACTTTTCCTTACAGTTAGTTATCTTTCACTGTCCCAAACCGAAACCCCTTTTTTATTGTCAGGAACTATAGCATACTTCCATTAAGATTTCATCATCAGTTTCTGTTCTGTCTTCCACTGATGTCTGAGCATTTTCTAAGGCATGGCTATATGTACCAACGACCACACTTTAATATACAGCCCAGGAGTTATATTGAAATAATAGGTAAAAATTACTGCAGATTTTCTTAAAAAAAAAAATAAAATAATAAAAAAAATCAGGTGGCAACTTTATAAAGGTTTATACTGCTGCTTTCTTTTCCACAATATGTGCAGTGGAAGTCAATAGACCCCAATGAAAAGTCATGAAATAAAAGAATTTTAGCACTTACAGCACTCCCTATAGCAAGATTATTGATTCAAACAGTATTCAACTTTTATGTTACAGTAAATAAAATGTGGTACTGCAGTATTCATGATGCTACAGATTACACATGGGAAGAGACTAACTTTAACGAGAGGAAGTTAAACAATATTTCTAGTTACTTGAACACGTTTGAATTTGGCTGTGGAGGAGGAGATATAGTAGCCTTTCTGAAGGTACAACTCTCATCTGAGAGGTTACAGGTATGTTGATGATTCCTACAGAAAGTCAGAATTTGATTTACTGTATAAATTAAATTGAACCTTTGATTTTGGTCTTTTTTTGTAGCAAGAAAAGAGATCCAATAAAAATCAAGTAAGTTTCTTATAATGTGAGACTGGAGAATTTATATTTACCCTGAAGTCTCTTTAAAATACAGTACATTTATAATGTGATATTCAAAGTAATAGAAAAATTTCTTTCTCCCTCACTCCTTCACCTCCTCTAACCCCTGTAAAAAGAGATGTTTGTACATCTGCACATCTGTTCAACCGCAGCAAAGGAAAAACTTCAGAACTTCAGTGGGTTTATGTTTGGATAGAAAGTGCATGATCTTATATTGAGAAAAAACACAAAATGCATAGATAGACTACTTTGGAAAATGATTTAAGCACTCCAGAGTAAAGCTTAGTCAAGTTAGGTAAAAGCATTTATACTTTTTTTCCTAACTTGACTGGACTAAATTTGACTTTTGTTTTTATCCCTGTATATTCCTTCTCAGTGTTCTATTTTATTCTGCAAAAAAAAAAAAAAATAATACTGGATATTAACTATTTATACTATGATATCCATAAGGTCCTGTCATAGTTTGCACTTTAGAAATTGTGACTAACAAGGAAACTTAGAATCCTAGAATCATAGAATTGTTTGGGTTGGAAGGGACCTTAGAGATCATCTAGTTCCAACTCCCCTGCCATGGGCAGGGATACCTTTCACTAGATGTAGCAACCAGACAATATAGAAATGCCAAAAGTAATGTTTTGCCATTGTTTCTGCCTGTCAAAACTTCCTACTGAAAATTCTCGGTCAGCTTTCTGCCAGAAGTTCTCACCAGAGCTTCCTGCTGGCACTGGAGCTGAGGCCCTGCAGCCCACAGAGGAGCCCATACTGGAGTAGGTGGATATCTGAAGAAAGCTGTGACCCTGTGGGAGTTCCAAGATGGAGCAGGGTCCTGACAGAGACCTCCAGCCTGTGGAGAGGGAAGCCCACACTGGAGCAGGCTTTTCCTGGGTAGGACTTGTGGCCCCTGTGGGGAACCCACGCTGATGCAGCTCATTCATGAAGGAATGCACCCCATGGAGGAGTGACCCACAGGACAGCAGTTTCATGAAGAACTGTTGCCTGTGGGATGGACTCACATTGGAGAGGTCCATGAAGGACTGTCTCCTGTAGGAGGGACCCTGCAGGAGCAGGAGAAGGACTCCTCTCCCTGAGCAGCGGCAGGAACAACAACTGACTGTAACCCCTATTCCCTGTCTCCCTGCACTGTTGGGAGGGAGGAGGTAGAACATGGAAGGAAGGAGGGGTGGGGGGAAGGTGTTTTTAAGATTATTTTACTTCTCACTCTTTTGCTCTGATCCTGTTAGTAATAAATTCAATAATATCCCCACTTAGAATCTGTTTTGCCCCTGATGGTGACCAGTAAGTGATCTCTCCCAGCTCTTATCTCAGCTCATGAATCATTCAGTTTTGGGTTTTTTTCACTCCTCTGTTCAGTTGCAGAGGGGAGGGAGAAAGTGGCTTTAGTGGGTTGCTGGCATCCAGCCAGAGTCAACCCACTACACCATTCGCACAGCCTGGATTGATATGGGAGGCTGTCCTGACCCAGGTGTGGAACCTTGCACTTGGACTTCTTAAGCCTCATGAGATTCCCATGGGTCTGCTTCTCGGGCTTGTCCTGGTCCATCTGCATGGCATCCTGTCCTTCAGATGTATCAACTGTGAAACTTAAGAGACTGAAGTATTTTAAACAAAATTTTACAATTATGTTGGTGAGAAAGTAATTTTGGAAACTAAGTGTGTAATGATAGTAAAATTTGATCTTCCACTCTCTTGAAACACAAAATATATCAAATCTTTCCATTGTTATGTCCTTCTGTGAGGATTTATGCAAAGTGAAATTGAATTTCAAACAACAATATAATATTTTTCTTTTTTTCTTTGGTTGTTTTATTTATTTCTTTGTGTTCTGTCAGCTACTATGTCTCTGTGGTTTTTTGGCTTTTTGTGGGAGAGAGTTTTTTATTTCTACTTCATAAACAGATCCTTATGAAGAAATGTTAGGAAAAAAAATAAATTCTAAGTTCCCTAAAGTGACAAATATAGACAAAAAGCAAAGTCCACAAAGCAAATATGCAGTGAATTCAGTTGTAAAGCCTGGTGAAAATTTCAGCACCTATTCTGCTATAATAATTCATTTATTATAGGCTTTGCAAAGGAAAAGGATGTCAAATTGTTTGGTAGAAAATTATAGATATGACAACATATTCTAGATCCTTGGGCTTTATAAATGAGTTTTTACTATACATGGTGCAGCATGTATCACTTGTCCTTCCACAGACTAGAAACATATGTATTTACTGGCATCTTTTTACACTTCTCCTATTGGGAAACAAACCTTTAAAGCGAGACAGTAAGTTTTTCTCTGGATGATAATGACAGTTTCTGATGCACCCTCAGCGGGAGCTGGTGAAACTCCCTGAAATGCTCTCCTGCTCTTTTCTCATGACCCATCTGCTCCACAGGCCTATGTTGCTGGGTCTTGTCTAGAAGCCCACTGGCAGTCAGGTTGCTGCAACTCCATGCCCTCAGGTTAACTAGTAGCAAGACTGAGCATGTATGCCCAGCAGACACAGAAAAAAAATATACATACAACATACATAAAAACATGTACACATGTATTTGTTGATGGTCACACAAATCAAGAGAGACAGACTGCTGCACAGCTCACTCAGACAAAAATAAAAAGCATCAATGGCCTCATTCTTCTCCTCTCCGTGGTTGATCAGGATGATGGTCTGCTAATGGGAAACCTTTTCATATACATTAAGTTTGTATATATCATAGAATCATAAAATCATAGAATATTTCAAGTTTGGAAAGACTAAGTCCAACTCCCTGCTCTATATAGGGCTACATAAAATTAAACCGTGTGACTAAGAGTGTTGTTCAGATATTCCTTAATGTCTGACAGTCTTGGTACCATGACCACTTTCCTGGGGAGCCTGGTTCTGACCATCCTCTGTGTGAAGAACCTTTTCCTAATGTCCAACTGGAACTTTCAAAACAGCTTCATTTCCTCATTTGTTATCATCTGACACCAGTTATCTATATATCTATCTATGTGTGTATCTATCTATCCATCATCTATGGTGAACATCACCCATGTGTACCTATCTATAAAACCATATAAATAAATATATATATTTATGTATATATGTATGATGCAGATTCTTCCATTGCCTGGATTCAGACACACAGTCTGTACATTAGGTACCTCCAGATCTGAGTTGCCTTCAGATCCGAGTGTCTCCCCATTCCTTGTCAGAGGCTAATGAGATGGTCTCTGGCCCACCAGGAATCTGGTGACTGAGAACACTGAGTGTATGCATACATGTAGTCCTTATAACACAATTCACCACCACTACAGTTACAGGAGAAGCCTCCATTTTATGCTTATAACACTATTGTAACTTCAATTCCACACACCTAACCACACCTCATCCTTATTCCAGACTATGCAACTGAAGCCTATGACTGGCTGGCCCGAGGTGACTTGGTCTATGTTTCTCTGAATGTTCAGTTTTCCACCTCTAAAAACAATTTCTGCACAGCATATATACTGCATGAAAACAGACAGCTTAGCTCATGAGCTGACTACTGAGTCTGTCCCAGACAAGTAAGTATTTTTAAAAGGATGGAAGGGGAAATGCACTTTTTCATCTAAGATTGTTTATTGTGGTTGCTTTGATTGTTTTTTTTAAAGTATCTTAAGTTTTGAGCTTAAAGAGGACCTGAGAGATGAACATATGGGAACAATGAGCTTTTAAAGTGCTCTATGCAACAAGGTGCTGGCAAACTGAAAATCGTATTATGGTTAGAACAATACAAAATGAATAGTCATTAATAGTTTGTCATTGATGCCTTAATTCCTAATAATCTTTAATAATCCTTTATGAGGTTATTGTGTATTATAACTCTAAGTTGTAAGTAAATTTTTCAAAGACCACTGTCACATTAAACATATATATATATATATATTTAGTGTTTCAGAAAAAAAATGTTGAAAATGACGAGTTTGTATTTTGGGAAGAATTCTGTTTAATAGGCATCTCTTGTTTCACAAAATAATAATAATAAAAAATCTCCTATATATTTTTTTTTGTCCTTTGTGGAACTGGGTAAAAGAAAAAAAATTCCAAGACCACAGATAACCTGTGAAGTTGCTTGCTTTTAATGCTATGTCAGAGATAACATATATAGAAAGAACATAAAAAAATGTGCCACGTATATGTAGCAACCTGAAATTCAAGAAGAAAGTCTCTGAAGAATTTCCATATGAGAAAAAAAAATGTACAGAAGATCAGTTTACAGCAGCTGAAGTATTCAACTTCAAATAATACAGAATTCAGCACCACCAGACTCAGTTATAGTAGTTAAGACTGTAGCAATAGATTGCCCTTTAAGCTTATTACAGAATAAAAAGCTGCAAAAAAACCAAAAAAAACCCAAAAAAAACCCACAAAAACAAAGAAACAAAAAACAAAAACAAAACCAAAAAACTTTGTAATGAGAAGATTCTAACATTACAGAGAGTCTTTTAGGGTCCAAATCACAAGGACTACTTTCTTGTGAACTTCCTGCTTGTGATTTTCTTTGCTGTTGTTGTTGTTGCTACTAATACATGAAAAAAGTTGTATAAAAAGTTGTTCTTGTTATGTATCACTCCTCAAAAAAGAATTCAAGTAAGATTTTCTTAATTTTTTTCATTAATAAAGATGACAATGAAACAAGTAAAGCAATAAGAGATATCATTAAGGAGAACTAAGTTTAAAATTCATTGCATTCTAGTATTGTAGTAACAAACTTCTGTTTTGAGATAGTGAAATAGTTTAACTAGAGTACCATTTGTTTGAATTGTTCTAACAGTTGTATCAAATGTCTGAGGTGTCCAAGAGACATATGGAAATGAGAATTTTAAGGGTGTTAAGGAGCTTCTCCCAGCTCTTGAAATTTCATATTTATAGGCTGTAACTCACCGTACAGAAGTGCTAGACATTATGTGGGTTTATGCTGAAAATTATTGTCCCAAAAAACTTGCTTTGTCTCAATTAACAGGTAATATTTTAAAATTAAAGAAAGTTCTATGTAGTTAAGAGCATGGTAATACAGGACTATACAATTTCCATATTGGGCAGTTTGTGGTTTCTTAGGTTGTTTGTTTTGTTTTGGTTTGGTTTGTTTTTTTCCTAAATGAAATACTATTTTCCATCCAGAAATTTATGGCAACATTTGTACATGAAAAATCATACAGTCAAGTACATGAACAAAATATTGGTGTACCTTACTCTTATTGATATTATCAAGTTTAAAAACAGAGGCTCCCTTGTTTTAAAGATTGCACGTGTCATAACCAATTGAAATTTGTGACATTAGCTTGGATTATACTTTCTGAAGAAAAAGGATTAGATTCCATTCCTGCTGTCCATTATTTCTTAGTCTAAAATGTTTGTGAATTTAATAGAACTTGATTTTTCTTATCCTGTGATATCTGCCATGCTGCAGAATTGCATTTGCTTATTTCCTCTAACAGATTGAATAATTATTTTAGCAAGATGAAATCATCTTCAGGGAGTCAGAAGCAAGTTCCAGGAAGAAAGCCCTGTATCTTGTAGGATAGGTTATACAGTTGCACATCTAAAACTGATGTGATAGTGGTGCTTGGATTCTTCCTGAGACCACTAAAAGACTTCCTTTGCCTGCCTGCCAGAAATTATAGCCTAAGTCTTTGATATCACCAAAAAGCAGTTGTAAATTATAAATGCAGGGAAATGTATCTCTATAGACTGGAAAATTTAGGTACTTAGGGAGATGATATTTAAAACAAACCTTCTAATCGGTTTTTCCTATAGGTTAGATATTTCACATGGTTTGAAAGGAATATCTCTCCCTTAACTGGGAATGTAATCTTATTCAGGATTTGTCCATTTTTCTCCAGAGACCACCTCAACAGTTCTGTAATTGTATGTTCTAAGATTTCACCAAACAAGTGATAAGGAGAAAATGCGGGGCAAGTTGCAACCTGGTTTATCTGAAGTTGTCGCTGCTCATTGCAGGGGGTTGGACTACATGACCCTTAAAAGTCGCTTCCAACCCAAATGATTTTTTCATATGAATATTCCTTTGAGATACAGGATACTAAAAAACAAGAAAGCCTCTATTTCGTAGGAGAATTAACCCTACACAAGTTAAGGTCCTTAGATGTGGGTGGTATTCAAGGGATTTGAAGTTCTGCTTTTCTGAAATCCAGTTGATTGCTGGCTATTTTTTGACAAACAGTTCTTCACCCATAGAAAGGTATTTCTCACCAACAGGTTTATTAATCTCTTTCGTAAGGCTCTGATCTGCATGTGAGTTAAAATTTAAAAAAAAAATATTTCCCAAACAAGCCAAACCTAGGTTAGTAACTTATCCTGAGCAGAACTTTACATTTCACTTTAAGAGTAACATTTATCATGAGGAGTTACAGCAGAAATTGGTTCAGCCTCAGCTTTATACTAGTCTTCAGAGGGCATTTTCTTTCATCTTTTCATTTACTCACCTGCTGAGAAGAATTAAACAGACCATAATTGACTATATTATGATGTCCAAGTATATTTATTGATATTCACCTTATATTATCTTCTGTGCTGAAAGAGGAGGTTTATTTATTTCACTCTTGGTAATACAGTTTGCAAGTATTTCATATTATTTGACAGGAGTTGAATCAGATTTCCTTCAGTTTGTTCTACTTTATATAATTTTAAAATTGTACTTAAACAGCTAGTAGGGACACTTTTTGACAATTCGTTATGTTCTATTTGTTTCGCTTGTCAGACTTTCTTTTTTTTTTCTTTTCACATTTTGCTTATATTTTGAATGGGACTTCAGAAATCATTTAACTTTATTTATCTTGCCACAAGCAGATCTATTTCTGGAATTGCAGAGACTGCTTTGAGGTGTAAGCCTCTGAGCAAAACTTTAACTCTGTTGGGAATTTTTCAATAACATCCTCATACCTGCTTCTGGCAATCTGCATTTCATTGTTTGAGAGCAAATACTAACTGTTTACAAATGAGATATACAGAGATTTAATTTTCTTTCTCCAAAATAGAGATTCCTATTGAGAAAGCAGTCTGACAGATAGGAAATCCTGGTACAATATATCTTTTAGGCTTTCTGATCCATCTTCTATTTTCAAATTATGTAAAATTTAGGCTTAAAAAGCTGATAGATGGGTCACTTACCACACAATCTTATAGTTAACCAGACATCAATTTATCATAAGTGAGAACTGATTTGTAAGAGAAAAGCAAAAGATTTACTGAGAGCAGGAAAAACAGCCTTATGAAAACAGAAGAAATGGATCAAAAGGATTAGTAATTACTGCTGTTTATTCATTTTGGTCCCTGTGATTGTAGTAACTGTGAAAATACTAGGGAAAAACATTACTTTTAACTTCCAAACTAAGGCACCTTATAAAATTTTTAGGGCTAAAACCAAATGCCAAAGGTGGATTAAAGGATTTGTGTTAGAGTAGTTTTGGAATCCTATGGAAAATTTCTTCCACTTTACAGAAAATGTTCCTTTTTTTTTTTTTAGCTTTCATTTTACTGTTTCCAAAAAGTTCAGTTTGATGTATTTTCACAAAGGCTAGCTGTTATGTATGGAAAATTTTAATACAGTCCTAGGACTCTAAAGAGCTTAATCAAAGCAGGAATACAAATATAATTGTAGTGGTTAAGAGCACTCAAGCCTTGGGGGGAAGAAAAAGAAGGTTACAACATTTGAATGATCTGTTTTCAACTGCTTGGTTGATGCAGGAAGAAACGGGAAGGGAGGGGTGGAGAACCAAGCAGGGTTTTGCTTGTGACATTTCATTGCAAAATGAACAAGTGAGCATCATACTACACAAAATGTAATGTTATTTACAGTAGCATCAGTCCTTCACAAAAGGAACAAAGAAAAGTAGAGGTTAAACAGGGTTCAATCACAACCTCATTCTCATTCTGTTCTTAGAGGTTTTGTTAGAACCATGACTGAGTGGTAGTAAGGGGCCACAAAGTGATTTCTCATTGAATTAATGATTATTCTGTAAAGTTAATGTATCTTACATATGTATCAATGCCATGTTCTTATGGCTCTAAATAGACTCAGAGTATTCTCTGAAATAGAAATTCATTTTTAGTGGTTGTAAGTAACTCTTCCCTTTTATAGAGTGAATCAAGGAACCATCAGATAATACTATTAATTTTGAACAAACCATACATCCTCTCTCCAAAATAATTGTAATATTAATAAAATAAAATAAATCAAGACAGAACATAACAAGTTAGAAGATGTAATTATTTGCTGCTTTTTTTCCCCCATAATCTGTATAATCCTCAGGAAAATTGCATATGGGTAGAAAATCTATAACATTCCTTATGGACACATGCAACATGTCATGGCCATATGTTTCTTAAATGTTCTCAGGTAAGTAAAAAAGATTGTTGGTAATGAATACTTTTTTGCTCATTTCAGAAAAGACAAACTTTGGAAAAGAGAAACAATTTGTCTCTCCCAAGCTACCAGACAACTCTGATACCGTAAAATCTCTTTTGGAATGTATAACTGCTTGTTTTTCAGTCCTCCACTCATCCAGGGTTCTGTATTTCTGTAACTGAAATTGCATTGAGAGAACTTAGCTTTTCGCATGATCTGTCCCAATTAACAGGCTAAAAAAGATTTCAGAAATTATTTCGACTTATGCTACATGTAAGTAGCATATTATTAGGCATAGGATACAACCCAGTCCTAGACCTAGAAAGCTAAATGTGTCTATTAGCTTTTAGTCTAAGCCGCTGTTATAGCTGCTGAACACATCTGCTGCTGTTTAAGAAACTGAGTATAACAACTGGCCTCCAGATGAGGAGGCTCTAGTATGCTACGATTTTTCTTCAAGTCAAATATTGTGTGTACCTGATCCAAGTCACTGTCAAATGGCTCTAGCTACACATCGTTCAGAAGATAAATCCTCTACTCCAGTGACTCTGCTAAGCAGGGACTTGAACTACCTCTTGAAGAGTTGTATAACAACTAGTGTCATTTAGAATACTTAAGGAGGTCTGAGTTAATTGCACAGACTTAACAGGTATGACGTGACCTTTGGAAGAACCATGATATCTCATTGATATCTCATGAGTAATCAGACATTGGAATGGGCTGCCCAGGGACATGTTGGATTCACCATCCCTGGAGGTTTTCAAGATCAGACTGGATGTGGCACTTAGTGCCATGGTCTAGTAACAATAGCAGTGTTGGATCAAGGGTTGGACTTGATGATCTCGAAGGTCTTTTCCAACCCAGTTGATTCTATAATTCTCTGACTCTCTGATTCTATGATTCAAATTAAAAGTCAGGTAGAATAATAGAGTAGATATTTGGCACCAGAAACCCATATTTAGGCAACAGAAATCTGTTCATAATGTTAATTATTTTACATAACTCTTTTCTGACATGTGTCCTTCTATGTTTTGGAGATGATTTTATAAGTTCTAGAAATTTCAGTTAGCAAATTCTATGTCCCTGCAAATTTTTTGCACCAATTATCTGACATATACAGGAGTAATAGTGCTAATATGCTTCTAACGGGGGAGATATAATGTTATCCCTCTTGAGAAAAAAGGGTACAAACAGTTGCAAACAGAAATATTTTTTATTGGTGAGGAAGTAGATGAGATTATGTGTAAGTAAGGATCACACAAAAGGATCATATACATTAAACATTTGTCACACAATTAAAACATTCACAAAATATTTTACAGGTGCATGCAGACCTTACCATGTAAGTTTAATATCCTTCAAGAGGACCAAGGATATGTGTGTGTATATATATATACATATATATATATATATATATCTCACAATAAATAAATTAAACCTTCAATTAAAAAAAAAACAAAACCCCAAAATTTTATGTATATACATAGGAACTCGTAACAAATTTATTTCATTGTTTTTAATAAAGGTCTTATTCAAAACACACTTGTAATAGTGTAGTTTTTGAAAGATTTAGAAAGAATAATCTTGTGTTCTTGCCAGCATCAAATCCTTTTTTCATTATTAGTTTTAAAACCATTTGTTAAATGTAGCACATTAATTTGTGGTACATTCAGTACAGTTAGATAAATTATAATTAAGAGTCTATCTTGTTTACGTTAGGTCAAAACCAGCATGTTGAGACTATTAATGGGCAATTCACTCACACAAAATACTGTTATACACCTCACAGGAAAATAAAATGGAGTAATTATCACTTGCCTATTTGTAGGTTGGTTTCTAAAATTAAATTTCAATAACCGTTTTAGTGTAACTCAGATAATGCACGGATCAGCTGTACTCAAGTGAGTTAGAATGTTTATGATAGTAAATAATGTTGAAAGAAAACTCCAGCTGAATGTGATTACTACAGCCCTAGTCATTTCAAGGGGCTTTCGTCTTGGGTTAATACAACACAGATTTTATATTGTTTCAAAATGATCACTCTTTTGCCTTTATTCCCATCACCTTCTTTCTTTCTTCTTCTTTTCCCATGGGCACCCAGAATCATAGCATAACAGTTTCATAGAATGATTTGGGTTCAAAGGAACCTTAAGATTATCTAGTTCCAACTCCACTGCCATGGGCAGGAATAACTTCTGCTAGAACAGGTTGCTCAGGGCCCAATCCAACCTGGCCTTACACTTTCAGGGATGGGGCATTCATGACTCTTCTGGGCAACCTGTTCCAGTGACTCATCACCCTCACAGTAAAGAATTTCTTCCTGGCATATAATCTAAATCTCTCTCCTATTAGTTTAAAACTCTTCCCCCTCGTCGTTTACTGTGTAAAAAAATCCCACTCCTTTTTTCTTACAAGGTCCCTTTTTCTTATAAACTCCCTTTAAGTACTAAAAGGCTGCAAGGAGGTCTCCCTGGAGCTGCTGCTTCTCCAGGCTGAACAAGCCCAACTCTCTCAGCCTGTCTTCATAGGAAAGGTGCTCCAGTAATCAGATAATTTTCATGGTATTCCTTTGGGCCTGTTCAAAGAGGTCCATGTCTTTCTTGTGCCAAGGACTTCAGACCCGGATGCAGTACCCCAGGTGGGGTGTCACGAGGGCAGAATCACCTCCCTTGATCTACTGGCCACTCCTCTTTTGATGCAACCGAGGATCTAGTCAGCCTTCTGAGCTGCAAATGCACACCAGTGTTGAGGTTTTTGTCCACTAGAACCCCCCAGACCTCTGCAGTGCTGTTATCAATCTGTTCATTCCCCAGTCTGGACTCCTACCTGAGATTGCCTCGACACAGGTGCAGCACCTACACTTGGACTTGTTGAACCTCATGAGGTTCTCATGGGCCCACTTCTTGAGTTTGTCCAGGTTCTCCTGGATGGCATCACATCCTTCTGTTGTGTGAACCACATTGCTGAGCTTCATGTCACCAGGAAACTCAATCGCTTTGTCTGTGTCATTGATAAACATACTGAGGAGCACTGGTCCCAAGACAAAGCCCTGCGGGTGACTACTCTTTGCCAGCATCCATCTAGACTTTGGGACCTTAACCACAACTCTCTGTTCACAGGTAACCAATTCCTCATACAAATAATTATTTAGAAAGGTTAGGATCGTGTTAAAGTGTTCATCCCACAAACACTTTCAGTAACTGTTTCTGGTGGCACTGAAGAAGGTACTATACTATGTATTGCTGCAAAAGTTTAAAAAATCATTTTGAAGAGGGATATTTCAGAGTTACAGTTGGACATGACACAGTGTTTCAGTAGTACTACAGTTAATATGTGCAGAGACCTGAGAGCACTGTATTATCAGAATAAAACCCCTCATTGGTTGTTCCACTGAAAAAGCCAAGGGGAGAGATGGCCAGAGACTGGATTAAAAATGCTTCAGTTGTAAGCATGGTTTTAGATAGGTATGATATGGTTTTCATCTTTCTCTGAATATATATGAGATGTATATTAGAGCACAGGCAGCTCAAAGACTCTTTTCTTTAGGTTTGTAGCAGACTTTTGTAGGTATGTAAAATATATGTTATTGAAGAGATAAGCCTATCTAGCTCCTTCAAAATATTGAACTTTTCTTTGTGTCTTAGTAGTCCCATATATGTGAAACTTTGCCGTCTCTTCATGAACAGGGAAATGTACACTCAGAATCTTATTTGCAATTAAACTGAAAAATGTTGCCATCTGGTCTAAATGACTGTTGGGTGGGGTAAATTTCAACTTTTACCAGACAGCATACTATCAGTAATTTTTACTTCAATCCATCAGTCTCTGCTAATTGCTTTTTGTTTGCTTTATGGATGTCTAGTGCTGTGCAAGGCATGAAAATTTTATCTGTTGTAGTAATTCCATGTAAACACTGGGCACTGCAGTGCTTAGGTACACTGAGTTTAGTATAACCACCAATTAAATAACAGCAAGGTCAGTATTAAATCAAGGACATGCTTATATTATACCTAATTTGTGAAAATAGGAACATATGTGTAAGTTTATGTTTGCAAAACACAGTGATACATAAGAAGTTGTTAAAGCCTTTCAGAAATCATGTTCTAACCTCTTTCAATTTAAAGATTTAGAAATAAAGCAATGCTTTATGATGAAAATCATCAGTTTAAAGTGAAATCTTCTCAATCAACAATGCAAATAAAGCTCAGCCAACAGCCAAGTTTTATAGTCATTCTGTATAAACAAATTATTCAGTAGTTGACCTTAATTATACCTGTAAGTCAGTACAGCTGCAGAATTAGTAGCTAGGTGAGATCAATTTAAAGCGCTATCCTTTTATTCTATTAAAAACATAACTTTTCATATCTGAAGCGCCATTGATAATGATTAATACTTTTTCGTTCAGACATTCTAGTAATGAAATAAATCCAATATTTTTCTGTCCTTGAATAACATGTGCTAGTTTCTGTTATCCTGTGACTGCTAGATAATAGTGAAAACTAGTGAGACTAGTAACAAAATGTCTATTTCACTTCCTAAATAATAATTAGTCGTTATATTTACAACTTTAAATACTTGAGCATATTTTTCCAGTTTTATCTACCTGTAATATTATGCTTAGTTAAAACTTCAAAAGGTTCTTTGAGCTTTCAAACATGTCTGTGTTGAATAATGGAAAGATTTACGTAATTCTATGATCAGCAAATACATTACATAAAACTTTTTCTTTAATTTATTTTATATTTTAAATGGTTTTAGAAAAAACAACCTGATAAGCCAAATGATTTTAAATAAGTGTGTATATAAACAAACATAAATATATATATAAATTAAACTTTTCTACCTACTAAGACTACTAAAACCTATTTGGACAAAACAGAGGTGTAAGAAAGAAATAAAGTTACACTGGGTAATTAAACCCTGCTTTTTTTAGATGAGTAAGTCATTCATTATTTCATATAACCAGTGAAAAATATTTTTACATTTTCTCCTAACAATTTGTCTTTATTTTTTTTGCTCTTTTCGTCTAATTTCTAGGTGCCTAGCTATCCTGGTCTTCAAGCAAATCTCATGCATGAAGCCAGAGACTAGGATCTGCACTAAATGGCTGCATTAAGCTAAAAAAAAAGAATGATAAACTGTAACTGAGTAAAGTGCTGGGTTGTAGTGGCTGAATATATGGATAGCATCCCACAGTCATAAAGGGAGTGATAGACAAGATCCATGATTAACCAGATTTACGGAGAGGAGGCAGCAACAGAAGACTGAAGGGGCACTTGAAGTCTGCTCATACACTAGTGTGTAAAGGAGGTGGGAAACTATATCCTCAGAGTGAGCAGGTATCTGGCTTAC
Organism: Oxyruncus cristatus; assembly: GCA_013399855.1. Classification (NCBI taxonomy): domain Eukaryota; kingdom Metazoa; phylum Chordata; class Aves; order Passeriformes; family Cotingidae; genus Oxyruncus; species Oxyruncus cristatus. Next base: position 145,978 of record VXAY01002602.1, read on the forward strand.
TGTGAGGCTCCGAAGTGCCCACCAGTCATGTTCCAACAAGTGTAGGACATTTTCACTCTGCAAATCTGCAAATCTGCAAGGTTATAGTTAAATGATATTGATCAGATTATAAAAACTGTTTCAAGGGAAACTGTCCCTCTGTCATTTTGTGATGTTGTCAGAACCCTCTTCATTATGATTTTTTTTTCATTGTTCTATCCTCATTGTTCCTTACAGAAACCTACTTTTTATGGAGAAGTAATTTTTCTTATACAAGTAGCAGTTTCAATTGTCTTCACACTGCCAACTCCTATTTCTCTCTTCTTGTCATATCACCCATGCTTTATTACTTTTATTATTATTATACGTTTTTAAAAAAGTTCTTCATTATTTTTGGTTAATAGTGGCTTAGATTGATTACAAGTCAAATAAACCTCACTAAAATTAGCTTTTACTTTCAGTTCCTTGACTGAAAATTTTTCATCTGGGTTATTTGGAGGCCCGAAACTGCCATTTCCTTTGTCATTATTTTTTGTGTACAAATAAAACATAGGTAGGGACATCTTTCATCTTTTTTCCAAGGTAAAAATAGTTTAAAAGGAAACAGTACAATAAAACTAAAAATTATAATGCCCAATCAAGGGTAAAAAAATAAATGTATACTTTGGTGATTGATATTTCTTGAATTTGAATAATTGATACATTCTGTTGGAGGGCACAGAACACATGATACCTCCTGGACATCTTTTGTACAGCAAAAAGTGCCTGAAAAGCAGTTTCAATGGACAAAAAACTCTAAAACAAACAAACAAACACAAATGCATTCTTTGATTACTTACTGTATTCTGCTTAGGTTAAAAATTTTGGTAAACTACTTAAAGCCTCAACAGTTACACTTTTAAAATTATATGTGAACTTTTAGGCAAATATAAATGATATTATAGCTGTTATTCAATAAATATGTGGTTAGGTTATTTGTATACAGATCGGATAATGAAAAAAAATATCAGCGGGATAATTTTAAATGTATCTACAAGTGTAAACTATTTTAAGCATCTGCAAGAGAATATACACCCAAAATACTAGGCAGTTGAAGGAACTAGGAGAATTTATTTCTGAAAGCTGAAAACACTTAACATTTCAATGTAAATAAGGCACTCCCCTTGTTCTTCTCAGGGCTTTTATTGTTCCTCAACCCTCCCCTGCTGTGGGGGGCCTTCAAATATGTCCTCAAGAATTTCTCTTTTCTCATACCAGGGAGTCAGCTTAAGACTCTGGAATGCCAGAGGAGAAAACATCTAAAATTACCTCTGGGAAAGACACCTCTTTCCAGGCAGAAAAGCTTTCTTAAGTGACAAAACCCCTCCTCTCCTTGTAATAAACCTTCTAGAAGGTTTTTCTGTAGTTACAGCATCATAAAAGATTTCAAAGTTCTACTTTATGTCACTTAGACTTCAGAATTATTGTTCTCTTTAGTTGCTCTGTATGTCTTAATTTTCTAAGCATTCCATTCTGCAATTCTTCTCTGAACTCAGAGATTTTCAATATTTTATTTTTCTTTTAGTGTGTAAGTCTCCCACCTGTGACATTAATTTTGTGTCATTCCTTCTTACTGACAAAAATTCAGTTGTAACCACTCTTTCACTTCACTCCATTCTGACCCTGTATTAGTTTTTGGAACTAGATGCAAGTAAGTGCTATTAATGAAGCCTCATCTTTAGTGCAAAGAAACATGTTCAGTTTTTGTGACCTGCAAAGGGGATACATGTTACCTGTAGCAATAAATGGTTTAGTATAGTTTGTATGTAATTAATGCTGCTTACTACAGGTTTGCTTTTTTCACATTACACTAAACTACTTCTCATCAATATGCTTAGCTCACATACAGAGTGAATCAGCTCATGTCAGGAATGTGGGCTATACCCGTGCACTTAACAATGGGAGTATTCATCTTCAGAATTCTATGAAGTTATGAGCTGACAATACAGAAAAAGTAAGTATTATCTTATGTGAAACACAGGAAAATTTTACTGAAGACAAAATTCTGAATCTTCAAGTCAAATATTATTTCCTATTAATATAAAGATGTAAAAGCCTGATTTCCCTCTCAGTATGCAAAGACATCAAATGCCTTAATAAAAATGATAGAATTTTTTAAAAGTACAAAATTTAACAAATTCAACAATTTTGTCTCTCTAAATTTATCCTGAAAAGGAGATGGAAGCATTTGAGACATTTTTTTTGAGAGAAAAGCAAGTCCATCTGCTTTGGGAGACATGTCATTGTGAAGATCAATGGGAGAATAGCTTTAAGCGACATTCAAAAGAATTTCTACATTGAACTGAGTAATGACTCACAAAGGAAAACCTTGTGGGGTTTAAACAAGGGGGAATGTGTGCAAAGTTATACTTAGGAGAGAAAGGAATGAGAGTTTTGTTTGTTCCCTGATGGTGAGCAAATCAAGAGTTTCATTATACTGGGAGGAAGGATTCTAGTTCAGATTTTTCTCTTTCACATGTTCCCTTAAGAGAGTTTCCATGCTTCAGTGAATGTTTTCTGTTTGTGTTCACCCAAAATTAAAAAGCATTATCTCTTGAAGCTATTATTTTAACATTGCAAACTGTGCAACAAAAATGGTTGCTGGTTTTCCATATGTGCACCAGGTTGTACAAAATGTTATAAATAGATTTTAAATAGTTAACTACAGAGAGATTTTAATCTCTGTTATTTATAACTCTTACCTGGATTTACCAAGAGAAAAGTTGCTAAGGTAAGAATAGCAGTATCTTTTTCAATGTTCCTTTGACCGCTACGTCAGACTTCCAAACACCTATCCAAGCTGCATCACAATAAATGAAATGCACTGTGACACATCAATAAGTGTTGTTGAAATAAAGAAACGTGTTTAGTATTTCAGAATATCTCTGTTCTTTATTATCAGATAGGGATTTCATGGCATGAAAAAAATATCTTCCAAAAAGACATCATTTCAGTTCAGGACCCTGATTTCTGTAGTTTAGTGGCAGAATCCATCAGGAAGAAGGAAAATTGTCACCAGCTTCTGTTGCCTTGGCAACTTGTGTTGCCAAACAACAGGCTGGGTACCTTCTAGAAGGTTAAACTTTCAGGCTGCTGAGAGACTGACTGCAATGACAGCAGAACAAATATCTTTTGCCAGATGCTTTGGTCACAAAGATAAAAACGCAAAACAAGATAATATTTTGCATATTTTTTCACAATCTTTGATGCTCTTTCCCATTTTCTTTGTGTTATATTTGTTGATAGCATTGGTTGTAATTAATCTGAATTCTAAATCCTCCTCTAAGTCTCACTTTGGATATACAATATTTTCTCAAATCCCCTCATGATAGTACGTTTCCACACATGGTCTTCTGTACAATAGCAAATTTTGGTAGGATGGCTGAAGAGAACAAATTATTAATTTTTATGATATTTTTTATTCAATCTGTCTGCACTTTCTCTATTTGTGGGTGCTACAGTCTTCAAATATTTGTAATAATAATAAGATTACTGGGTGGGATTAGACACCTCTAGCTGCAGGGCAAATTTAAGGACAAATACAGCTGTTCCTATAATTGGTATGTCAATAAAGGCTACCTCTGGTGGGGTTGGAGCTTTAGACAAGCCTGCCTGGAGCAGATGGTACAGAGCTTCTCTCTGATCTAAGACACACCATTATCTACAGACACCCAGGTGGGAGTCCTCTGATCAAATGTAGATACCTGAATTTAAACTAGTTTCTCTAGGTTCTTTTTATTGCCAGTGAAAAGAAATAGAGACTGCTAGGAAGAAATTTATTTCAACCTAATATATACTAATAAACTAGGAAAGATGAACTTTGCCCTATGTCTTCGTATTTTTCTCTGTTGTATATGAAAGAAGCTTAGTTTCTTGCTCAGGCACAGAGGTCTGCTCAATACCTAAAATTGGGTGATCTGAATCTACTTTTTTTAAGGTTTATGGAGACCGCAGTTATCATTGCCCTGGCCATTAGCTGAGTCTCATTTTGTGACTCTCCTGGACACATCTTTTCTGTTCTTAATTACATTAGTAGAGTCATTAGTCACTCTCAGCTACAGGTTAAGCTCATCACAAGTCATTCAACTTGCCTTAAACTAGCAGGCATCTGAGTTTGGCCAAAATTGCTCTACGGGAAGGCACTTCTATGCTATTCTTTCCAAATATTTGTACTATATTCTTTAAATTCCTCTTAATGCTGGGTTTAATTTGTGTTTGGGCATCAACTTGAGATGCAAATGAAAAAAAATATTTTTGTCTTCATTACAGCTGTCTGTATGTGAGCTGAATGTCTGACTATAACTGATGGAGATACAGGACTCAATGCAGTTGCCAACCTGTGGGCAGCAGCTGCCATTTCACACTCCTTAGTGTAAAAGAAACTTCAGAATAAGGTTAAAAGATATGGCACAGGAGCAATGAAAAAAATCTAAAAATTATAACCTGGACACCAACTGAATTTTTCCCTATGTTCAGTTGACCAGCTGTACCACAACATTATTAAATAGTTCTCTGACAACTGGTATAAAGGATAAGGAAACATAATTCAGTAAAAGCTATAAAACCAATTATAGGCTCAAGGTTTATTATATGATATAGGTTCAAGGGTGAAAGTTTTTATTAGTTTTTTGTTGTGAACAATTCTCTCCAGATGGGCATAGGGACAGTGTTTATAAAGAAGGTAAAGGAACTGTTACAATAAATTATAAAAGCAGAGTGTTAATTGCTTATCTGGGAGTCTGTTTTCCAGAACTGTGGCTGTTCTGGAAACAGTGGACCGTTTCTGAAAATAATGTGTAAACACTGTGTATGATAAGAATTCACCCTAAAATACAGTCACCTCCTCATTTTCTACTATTTTGTTTTTAAGTGATTTGATTGTGTCTGGTTGCAAGTCATAAATAAATGAACGTACATTTATAGAAAGCCCTTCAACATTTTCTGTAAGAACTTGGTACAAAATAAGCATAGTTAAGTCAGTGTGTTTTTGATGTGCCCTCAATTGAATTCCATTTTCTTATTTTTCTTTCTGTTTTCTGGGACACCTGGGTCATTTCCTCCCTATCCAGATACCTTGGAACCTCAGGCAACGTAAATTGGCAGAGATCTGTTGATTTCATTGACAATGTATTAATCTACTTTATCTTAGAGTAGCTCCAGAGTTATAGTAGGTGACTGTATAGAACCAGATATGTTCGGTATATATTCAAGATATCAAACTTCTATGCCAAAGGTATACATGCAGCATCCTCCTCTGGGAGAAGGACTCACCAAATATGCAGTGTATCATACATATATTTCAAAAATGTGCCGTCAGAAGTAGTGTGCCTGGTCCCTCTGGGCTCAAGGTACTGACACTTTTCCTTTATCTATCAGTGATCATGGAAATTTTTAGAGTGATAATTGTGTCTTTTTTCTTTCTCTTTCACTAAAAAAGTAATCTAGCTTCTTTTTATTTATTCTTATATTCCAGTTTTACTTCTTTAATCCCAGTTTTCTATTTCTCCTTAAAAATCCAACACCTGCTCATAAACATCTTCAATGATTCTGACAGGAAGTAAATCCAAAATGAAAGATAAAATAACTTGTGGTTTAGGATTTCTCTATAAAACAACAAAGAGAGAGGATTCTGGTTTACAAAAATGAAATCATTTTCTCTATAAGCTCCAACTGTCCCATTCACTGCCACAGTTACCAACACATATATTTTGGACATCAACTTGTCTGTGAGGTCCCATATAGGAAACTATAGCTTCTCTGAAATGTTGAAAGTTTTTAATCTTAAAATCCTTTCACCCCTCTTGAAAAGAAATTAAAGGAAAGTGGTTAAGACTGTAGATGAAGAAAACGCTTGGAATCATTCTTGATTTCTGTTATTTATATGCTGATTGAGAAAGAATGTAACAATATCTCTGATTACTCCTAACCTTCAGTAGAACATTGGTTCAAATATACTGAGTTAAGGTTTTATTCTTTATCTAATGTATGGAAGTCAATTGAAAAGAAATTACTAGAAATTATTCAAACTCTTTATTTAACAAACAAACAAACAAAACCCCCAAAACCAAAACAAACTCTCAGAAAGGCCACAAAGAAATAACACACACTGAAACTAATAATGATTTACCATGAAAACTTGCTTTCATGAAAATCTAACCAATTGGTTGGCACTTGTTGACATTAAGTTTTCACTACAAAAAAAGGCCTAAATTCTGTACATTTTCTGTAAAAGGAGGAGAAAATAAAAGGAAGAAAAGTGTCCCACATTGGATTTCCTATTTTATTTAACTAGTTTTTTATAAAATATTACCAAGATATCATATTTTTTATCTGTTTAAATATTAATACAATTTGCCAGTGGTATATGGTGCTTGGTCACCCTTTGCTGTGTGGGTACCATATGCTTTATACGGGGCAAGGCAGGATCTTATGACAAGGAGGAAAGATTGCTTTGCTGTTTCCTCTAGAACACCTCTGTCTGCTCACCCAAGGGGTGGTTTTGGGATACCGTACAGGGCGAGCAGAGAGAAATACACATCCAACACAAGATCCTGCACTATGACTTCAGGCTCACTGACTCCTCAGCTGTGGTTAAGCTGAACTGAGCTGAGGCTGGACACACTGAATGTAGCTGCCTGATGTTACCTGAGCTGGAAGTGATTGCTGAATGGACTGAAAATTATTCCTGTTGCAAAAAAGCATTGGACAAGTCCGTAAGGCCAGAGCATGAGAGGACAAGACAGAGGAAGAGGAAAAGCTTTCAGCAGCACCGAAGTGACACTGGTTTTGAAAGCCTTCTGAAAACATAAGATGTAAGCAGCAGGAGGGATTTCTAGAGGCATGGATCAAACCCACAGCCAAGCCCGACTGATGACAGAGAAAATATATTTTTTTCTCTAGAAATCACTGGACTGGCAAGCCATGCAGAGGAAAGAATTTCTTACATGGACGTAGTGGACAGTAATTTTTAAGACTTTTTATTTACTTTCATTTGAGAGACTAGAATTTTCTCCATTTTTATAGTCTACTTGTGCTTCTGATGAAAAACTAACAGAAGTGACAGTTGTGTATAGTTAGATATATTTGCTTTCTGGGGGAAGATAGGTGGTTATAATAATTTGTATATTATTTTAGAGAAGGAAGGAAGGAAGACCACTTTCTTCCCTGCTGTCCTCTGGTAAAGTTAGAACTTTAAATAATTTTGATTGGTTTTACGTTGACATTAAACATATTTTTACTGTTTGTTTAACAAGTTTAACTTGACCTTAGGCAAGTCATGTTTCCCATCGAGGTTTTAACACAGGAGAACTTAATGACTTATAATCATAAAGATATGACATTTTGAGAACTCAGGGTTATTAACAAATTTCTCTGTTTAGGTGCATTTTCTCTCTGTCACAAAAATTATGAGTTTCTGGTTTTCACTAAAAAGATAAATCAGGAGGTTTCTGTATTTTTCAACACAATACCAAAAATGTAATGGGTCAGTATAATATGAAAATCTTTCTTACAGCTCCTAAGGCAGAAAAAGACTAGTGAGCTCAGAGTTATTTCAGTCATTACTTATAACTCACTGAGGAGATTCTTAAAAGACAATACAAGAAGGCAGGTAAAAGAGAATGACACAGAGATTCCTAACTAAATTTATTAATATGTGCTGATTCAATGACAGAACTTGTTGATATATTTTCAGTAAACACTGCAGTAAATGAATTTTAACAATCTGTCTTTGTGAGCAGTAAATTATGATTTTATTTTATAATAAAAAAGAAAAATAAGTGACTGACCATTTTGAATCCACATTTTATTTTTAATCTCAACAAAAGTAAGAGAAAGAAAAGCCATGTCCACAATTACTATGAATTGGAACGACAGGTAGAAATTAGGGCTGGAAAATATAAGGAAAGGATTTAGAACCTTATAGGATACTGAAGGATTTTACAACCACTTAACAATTTCCTCAGAAGTCTGGACCAAGGTTGTGCTGCTGAGCTACATCAGAGCTGGGCAAGGGTAATATAGATGATGAGGCCCAGAAGAGGCAGGGGAGGTTACAGCAGAGGTTACAATAAGAAGAGATTTTACAAGAGTTGAATTTCTGTGGCTGGCCTGGACTCATGGAATAAAATTGATTGCACAGTGACTTGGCTTCAGCCCATTTGCAGCAGTGTGTAAGTTAGGTGCCTAATTACTGGAAGCTTCCCTCCTGTCAGGAGAGACAGAGAAGCTTCTGCAGGCAGAGAATTAGACCTTAATGGCCTAAATAAATATCTGTAGATGCCATCCTTTCCCTCCTAACCCTCTCTCCCGAAGGAAGCTTTGTCTAACGATCCAAACTAGGTAATTTAGTAAGTACCAATTCTGTACTCCCTAAGATGAGCCCAGGTCTTTGCTCATAACACTTCCTTATTGAAAAAAGCAAACATTTACAAAACATTTACTGATAAATGACTGATGCTCAAAGTTTTACTAATATGAACAATTTTTATTCCTGAGTAGTTCTGCTAAAATCAAGCAGACCATTTACATAAGTAAGAAATGTCACATAAATACATTCAAGCCACTTTTTAACGGCTATAACTCACTCTGCTTGCTCTGAACTCAAGATCCAGTGCAGTTGCTGACATTTCATGAAGCACATAGCTGACTCAAGGCTTCTCAGATGCACAGGTATGGGAAGGAGAGGGGTAAAGAGCTGGAGACAGGTTGTGACACAAACCTAAGAATTAAAACTCTTGTCCCAACGCAGAACTAGGGACTTGTAAAGTTGAATTTACAGTCTTATTACTGCAGTTGAGACGTGAAGGATTCTGGCACATGTGGTGAGACATGTTGCTGAGAGAAACCATAACATGGTCTTGATAAGTAATCACAAACCACACAACAAAGCACCATTTACTTTAGCAGCTTTTGGCCATCAACCTGAGAGGTCTTCTCTGAATTTCACTTAACTGCTTGTCTCCTGCCAGGAGTTCCTCATGGTTTTAAAGTACTTGGCAGAGATTGGGTACTCCATACCAATAAAAGGAGAAACCTTCTGACCAAACGGCTGCCATATGAACCCTCTACACAAGGGCTAGAGTTCTCCTCAGTGTGGGAAATGACATGCTTTATGTGGGGTGGAAAAAGTCCTGTCAGAAATGGACTAGTAAAGAGAATGAAGAGAACAGCCTAAATGCTGTAAAGTCAGAAGTTCTTAATGTTGTTTAACATGTTTCAATATGGCTTTTTGTATGTTTTTTGCTAAGTCACAGCTTCTTCTTCCCAAAATGCTTTTAGGAATCTGTTATCTCTACTTAGGAATGTGCTGGGAAGATATCTAGAAGGTTTCTTATTGGCCTTTATTAACCCTTTCCTATTGGATGTTAACCCTTACTTGTTATTGGTGGATTCTGTAAACTTTTAGGGTTTTCCGTTGGTGTTTTTCTGATCCCCCTGAAGCCTATATATGACCCCTTCACCACAATAAATCTCTCTCTTGCTCGCCTCTCTCCTCTGGTCTGTGTGGGTCCGTGCTGGGCTCCCTGGGGCCAGGCAAAAGGGGGCAGTGGGGGAGCATTCACCCACCAGGTGATGAGCTGATCACTCTAAACCTGTGGTGCCCCTTATACCCAAATCACCACCGCACCTCAGTGTACCAAGGATGTTCATGGCAGGCAGAAAGAGGTTGGCTCTGCGCTACTTGTACATTCCATGGGGTGGTATGATTGCTGTATTTCCCCACGGATTGCTCAAGGAAGTAAAGAGCACTTTGACTACAGGAATCCTCTCCTATATCATGCATGTTCTGAAGGAGGATATATCATGCTTACCCTCCATTACTTCTTCCCAGGCCTCTTCCCTTTGTATCTAGTTTCTCTGCACAGCCCTTCCATGTGCCTGAACAAGCTGCATAGCATCCAGTCAGGCCAGGAAGTCACCATGAAAATGCTTTTGCAAGCTCATACTTAACTGTCTCCATGTCATCAAGGTCAGGTCCTACCCAGGGTAAAAATACCTTTTACAACATGAAGAAAGGATAGGAACCCAGTGGGTCACCTTACGTTGAGATCTGATTCCGAGATCCACTGGACACACATCAGATGGAAACTACATAATGAAGTGGTGAGCATGAGTATGTTCATAGTATGCTTTTCTTGTTAGGTTTCCCAACTGATCTCTGGTGACCAGTGACAGGACCCGAGGGAATGGCCTGAAGTTGTGTCGCAGAGGTTGAGGTTGCATATTAGCAAAAGGTTTTTCATCCTAGGGGTGTTTGGGCACCGGAACAGGCTCCCCATGAAAGTGGTCACAGCATCAAGCCTGACAGACTTCAAGAAGTGTTTGGATGATACTCTCAGGCACATGGTGTGATTCTTGGGGAGGGTCCTGTGAAGGGCTGGGAGTTGTACTCAATGTTCCTTGTGTGTCCCTTCCAACTCAGCATATTCTGTGATTCTGTAAGTGTTTCTCTCTGCAACAAGAAGGCAAGTAAGGCAAAAGTGTACCAGGATCCTGTCCTTGTCATCAAGGTGGTAGCTACTCTTTTCTCTCACCTTTTTATTTACACTCTCATGTTCTAAGTGCTCATTGAGTTGCAGGATCTCCTCACTCTGTTCCCTGACACCATCCAAGATGGTTGACCCCACCAAGGAAAGGAATCTTGACCGTAGAGGTCTGTGTCAGGAGTCACAACCACTGTGGGGCTTTTCTCCTTCCTGTCTGGTGACAAATCCCAGGATAGAACATCCATGGGAACTTTTATACATTTGATCCTATGACACAAATACTGTTCCTTTTTTTCTACTATTTTTCTCATAGTCTCCTTGTTTTATTTTTTTCCTTTAACCCCTTTTGTCCTCGGGGAGACCTCACGTTTTGTTAAAAACTAGTTCTGAACACAACGTTAGGAGCCACCCTGGTTCATCATGGCTCTGAAGAGAGCATATCTGAGCCTCTTTTGCTACAGCCAGGTACATTCTGGGACACGCAACTGCCTTATTTAGCCATGGCTGCCCCCATCAAGCCAACGTTCAATTAGTTTCCCAAAGCCCTACTTAGTTACACATTTTTGAGATTCATTTACAACTGAACAGGCATAGACTCTGTAAATCTTAATCATGCAAAAAATCTGAATGATCACAAGTAAAAATATGCGGATGAGTAAGGTTTGCAGGATCAGACCACTAATTAATAAATGTCAGTAAAGTACTTACAATGAAAGATGTTATGGGAGTACAGCAGATTCTAATTAAAACATCAGATTTATTTCCACAAGTTAGTCATGGACTTTGCAAAAGATCAGTGTTTCCAGAACTTTATAAACTTGAGAAAAATTTCTTTTCGCATGAACTATGTTTATACTAAAATTTCTATTCCATATATTAAAACAAAAATAAAGCAAAGTATTGAAAAATGTTAACTGATGGCTTAAGGCTGACTGAAGGAGACCTTGCAGTCTATCCTTTTATATTGCAATCTACTGTGCACTGTGTTAAAAGGCATTTATTTTTGATTCACAAAGGATTTCAGACAGTGAGCAGTGCTATAAGAGTTCTCAAGAAAATATTTTAAATCCTTCCATTGAATGGACTATTTGGTGAAGTCAGATTTTTTAAAGATGAATAAATCACATCTGATTCCACTTGGCTATATAAACACAAAGAAACATCAGGGACTACTATTTTTCTTCTGGTTCTCAATACTAGTTATAGAAATATGATTTATGTGTATGCTGACATAAAAACAGAAAGTAAAAGGACCATAGCTTAAACATTTCCCCCAGATAAAAATTAAAATGTGTTATTCTGCCACAAAATTACAACATTTGCAAAATATTAGGCTTGGTGAAACATTCAGATTCCCAAAAGAGTATTTTAAGTGCTTTTGCAGCAAATGTTTTTTTCTTCTCTTCCAGCATTAGAAAGAAAGAATGTAAGATTAACAGACTAAAGGGAGAAGGAGTATTGTATACACTTTTCTGATGCTAATATATAAATTTTATTGTCACCAGAAAACCGGTGTATTTAAAGTCTAATATTTTAGAAAATCCCTCTGTCTCTAAACCAGCCCACTAAAATATTCATTTTTCTAAAGCAGTTCTCCAGTTTCCACTTTTACCTTACTATTTTTCTTTTTATTTCTGTTTTAAATAAATGATCATGTATCTGGAGCTCACACTAGGTAATACCTACTCCAGAAACAGTAACACAACTATCAGCAGGTTTATTTTAAGAATTATGTGTTACTTAAGGATACGAGTGGAAGTGCATTTTTTTAAGTTTGGTTGTTTTGTTTTGTTTTGTTTTGTTTTATTTTGTTTTTTTTAAGGAGAAAAATAGTATGTGCCTGCCAGGTGGGGATTTAGAAGCTCTCAGAGCTTTATTCTAAATTTCCTATTATACAAGGATAGTTCCCATGGTAACAATTACATCATTTGACACACATGTTACTGAAGGAAAACAGAAAAATTTAATAAAGAAACACACATTTACCATTGTGCGATGTGAATGGATTTACTTATTGCCTAATTATGTTTCTTAAAAATGGGAGACTGCAACAGTTTTCAATGTCAGTATGACCACTTGCCTGTCAAAATTATCATTTCTGCTCCCAGTTCTTTGCAGCTCCAAATCACCCTCTGCCATTCATTTCTTAGAAATCTTGACACTGCTCAACTATTGTTGAAAAAAAACCTACTCTACCTCTGCCATTTCTTTCTGGAAGCTCATGCTCTTTCTGATGCTGAATGGTATTGGAAATTTTCTTTAAAAATTTAAAATAAAATAAAATAATATAAAATAAATGCAACTTGACTGGGAGAGATGAATGATTTTGCTAGGGGTATTTGCTTACAAACGGTTTTCACAAATTTAGCCAGCTGTTTGCCAGACAATTTAGATTATTCATGATCCTTATAGGAGTATGCAAAGAATAATAACTTTTTGTGCTCATGTCCTCAACATACGACCCACTTACAAATACTACATATGTAGTACAATGAGTAACACAGTAAAGATCTGCAAGCAAGAGTTGTGTTATCCAGACTTTTCCTATTGGTCAGTATACTTTTCTCCTTCAGTTTTTTTAACTCCGTTCTGTGTATTTTCATTTAATTTCTGCCTCTCAGACTATAATCTCTCCTGAGTACCTGACTCAGTTCTTTGGAATTTTAAAACCTAATTCTGCCTTCCTTTCCTAACAATTAATTATTATCACCTGTTATCTATGCCTAAGCTTGAAGTAAATCTCTTGACTCCTTCTTCTTAATTTTTTTTGGTGGCTGCATGAGACTCTGCTTCTTGATAAAACAAGAAAATCCTTCTGTCCTTCTGTTTTGTAATTTCTCTAGTGGTTATTTGAATTCTTACTTTCTTTTACTAAATAAAATTGGGAATATACTAGGACATGTCTGTGTGTATCAATCTGGAACAAAATTAGGATGGATATTTAACTGCATTAACCTTCATGAGTCAGACAAAAGAAAAAAATTCTTTTTCTTTTTTTCAATCTTATGAGGGTACACATTTTCTAAAGATTTAAACCTCGTGTTCAAACACTAAAATAGGCACACAGCCTACCCACAAACTGTGTAACCCTGAAAAACACTGCAACAATTCCGCTACTGGCTCCTTAGGATAAGTGCTGTTTAAATTCATTCATTTCCTGGGAAATGATTTTCTGATCTATCAAGGTAAATAGGTACTGTGGGATGCAAAATTAATCAAGGAAAAGGAAATGAGGTCTTTTTTATGTTGCTTTCTATCAAAGAAGCCTCTCATTATTGCAGCGGACTAAAGTGAAGTCAAGTGGCCAAAGATAAGTGGGGGAACACAACTTAGAAGCAGTGAGAAAAGGGCTGGGCTGGATAGCTCTTCTCTGAGAGACAGGAGAAGAGAATCTTTTGTGGGTGACTGAATTTCACTAATATAAATCCTAAGACCTTCTACAAAAAGTTCCTTTCTCTTTGTCCTATATATGGGAATTGCAAAAGAAATGGTCTAAAAAAGTCTTCAAATGAAGTTTGCAAGTCCATAGTTTTTCAGAGGGGATTTTGCACCTGAGATCTTCAGGGGCATTGAAATTACTCCTTCGTAGCTCTAGTTGCACAGAAAGTTAAGGTAGCTCAGTTTTGCAAAACTGACACTGTTTTGTTCAAATCATGTAAACCTATGTACTTGTATGACCAGATTCAGCTTCCCGATTTGTCCAACTCCTTTACAGCCCCTTTCAGTGTTATATAAGGTAATGACTTATTTTCCAGGGCTTTTGTTTTCCTTTACATTTTTGCATAGTTAAAAACACTTGGATATCTTTTTTCAATTTCATAAAGAGGTTTATAGGAAACAATTTCCTCAAAACACTGCTCGTTTTGTTGTGTAGTGCCTTGTATTCCCAAGTTCTTACTTATGACCTTTCATGCTGGAGACAGATTATACCTAAACAGACACCTCAGTCTTCAGAGAAGACTCGCATCAGAAAAGAGGTGAAATGAAAGTGGAGGCAACTTAGCACTTCCATCACTTTCCAAGGTCTGCAAGTCTCTAGTGCTTTCTTAACAAAAAAGGTGTCCACTGAAAATCCTGGCCATGCAACTATGTAACCTTGGTGGCACTCCTTCTTTTCAAATAATTCAAGATTCATTTGTTATTTAGGTACATTATTTAACATTATTATATTTGTGTTATTCATCCCAATATGTATGCTGACACTTGAAATCTTAACTGTGTTGCATATTTTGATGTTTAATTTTTCCTCAGGCTCTAGCCCCAGGAGCCTGAGGACTCTTGTATCTTCTTTGAGAAATTAAAGAGGGAATTTGTGTCTGGGGGATCCTCTGAGTCTGACTAACATGAGACTCATAAAAGTGGATCCCTGCAACTGCTGAGTGACTGATGAGGTAATAGAATGCTGACTCCATGACTACTCTATCACTCTAACTCACCATAAATCTGCCCTGCGGCTGAAAGAAGCCATCTGATTCCCATATCTGCATATAGTAAGCACATTTTTCCAACCAGATGGCCAAAGAAACAAATTATGTCAGTAATCCGGTGCAAAACTGCTTGTTTGTTTGTTTTCTTGATTTATATGTCGTGGAGATCAATTTGCATAGCTGCATGAATACTTGTGCTGATAAATAGGAATGTATAACTGGGGACAAGAAGAATAGTGTGGCCATCATTTTGGACAGTAAAAGTGAATTTATTTCATTTAAAAGCGGCCATGTAGCTGTGAACTGACTTAGACAACTAGATCATAACAACTTCTGTACAGCCCTCCTTAAGTTTTCACCTGTTCTTTTCATCCTGAGATGGACTGCTGAGAGGGAGCATCTCTCCTGCAGTAAGATTCCCAAAGACCTTGGATGGCAGGAGTTTCAATTACCATCCCACAGGCTGATTAGCTCTCTTTTACAGAACCATTGTTTTTCTTCATCCAAACATAAGCAAGGCTAATTAAGAGAGATCTCAGTATCTATACCCTTCTTAAGCTTCTGTCACCCAAGATGTTGCTCTGCATACTATGCTATTTAAAGAGTTAGTAAGTTGAACTCATACTTCCGTTTAAAAAAACTAGAGAAAATCTAAAATGAAATTCAATGTGTAAAACATTCAATCAAAACCTGAATTACAATCTCAGTTGTGGACTAATTCCAAAAAAAGGCAAGTCAGTCTGATAACAAGAATGCAGAGTGATGCAGGCTCAACGATTTACTTTTGTTCATAATGAAAAAATGCAATCCTCAGTGCCAGGTATGTTCTACTACAAACATAATTAAGACATTGATGCTGATCTAAACTGGAAACACAAGGAAAACAGAAGAATAGAAGATTTTCCTTTGACTTCAATGTAGTAGTAATTGACCCTTAGATTTTATTGTTGTTTTTGTTTATTATTATTATCATCATCATCATGATTATCATTCTTATAATGATCATTATCATTATTATAATTTCGGTATAGGACCCATTCTTCCACGGTCTTACAAATACAAGAAACACAACCTGAACGTTTTGAGGTGTATTTTTACAATGAAGTACTGAAGAAGTGTGTGACCCGCCATTGCTACTTTATTGCTGTGGGACTTGAACATTTTCAATAGCTTTGGTCTGAACACACTCTGGCTTCATTTTACCAGCATGATGGAATTAGATGAACAACAGGCATTCAGCACACACTAAGAAAAGTCTGTGTGCAGAGGCAGAGGCGGAGCTGCAGCGTGCTCCATCAGACCGATGTGGAACACGTGCCTGTGTGAGCCAAACCCCAGACACATGTGAAGAGCTGCAAAATCTCAGTCTGTGCGTGAGTGATTAACTATCTCCACTGAAAACCTGTTAAGGTTGCATCTTAATCCCTGTTTCTGAAACATGATTTACTGGTGCAGAATCAGAGCTCTGTAGAGAATCTCATTCTATAAATTTGCAGATTAGCACAGAGATCATGGTGGATACTTGGTGGATACCAGTGTAGGAGATTCATTCACCTCTAATTATACCTTTTTTATTTCAAATTCTCTTTTGTTATCACAAGCATAATCATATTTATCTGGTTCTTGAAGATTTTTTCAGTGTGAAGAGGTTGATTCCCTATTTTTTTCTTCTGATATCACTTCTCAGACAGGTTAATTCAATTGAACAGCTATGAATGTCTCTATGAAAGCAAGATGAAGTTTCCACATAATGTAGTATTGACACTAAAGCATAGAGAATAATAATAATGAAAAAACAAACAAACAAAAAACCCCAAATATTTATTTGCATTATTTAATGGACTTGCTTTGGCCATGATCTCTGTTCTTTGTTATTTGCTTTCCATGATTATTTGAACAACCAGATTTTATTGGAACAAATGCTCACAGACAATGAAGTTAAAAGTCATGAGTGTTTGCAGAGGCCAAACATTTAATTCAGACAAAAATAATCAGTATGGAAATGCTTTCTCACTGTGTGAAAGATCACAGTAAATCGTACAGAAGAACCCTACAAAACAAGGCAATATATGACTGATTTGAAATCACAAGTTTGAAAGAGAAAATACATTTAAAAGAATGCACATTCAAATACATTGTCTGATAGAATGAAAAAAAACCCAGAGTTAACATTCAGTGTTGCATGGAATTTATAAAACACAACTAGGATTAGTTAAAAAATTATGTTTAAACTAAATTTAAAAGAAAAACTGTGTTTTCTACTGGGTTTTTTTTGTACACCTTAAAATGTTTATTTCCACTAATTTCACCACCAGACGTGAAACATCTAACCTGGGTTTTCAGCTCCAAGCTTTCAGTTGTTAGCTGATGTATTTCTCACAAGGACATTATATTTTGATTTTGGAATAAAAAAGATTTAGTAGTCAATATTACTCAGTAAGTTTGTCATTTTTCTCAGGGGAAAAACACAAAAAACTAAAAACCACACACAAAAAAAATTCCAAACCAAATAGTCATAATTAACAGCAATGAGAAGAATGTCCTTTAAAACTGCTCTCTCTCATATTTTTATAAACAGACCAAGCTTCTCTTTTGCCAAGCTTGTCCCTTGAGTAGGAGAGCTGATGAGTATTGATTCAGTTCATAAATATAGGTTTGTGGTGCTGAAAAATTAAGCTTTCTCATTTAATACAATCCAATTTTATGATGTATTTTTTTTAATTTTTTTTCAGACTAAATTATTTTCTCTGCAGTATGTAGATGATATCTAAACCTTTCATCTTAGCAAGAAAAGAATAATAATAGTATCAGTAAAAGAAAATTATTTTGATAAGTGTTTTGATAATTTTATATTTCTTGTAAAACATTTTTTACAGTTCTTTTCAAGGCCTCCTATAGTTCAAATTCTCCAAATAATTCTTATGTGGCTTTTGTTTCATTTTATTTCTGTCAGCTTAGCTCCTCTACAGAAAAGCTCTCACAGAACCATACACACAGAACTCATACCCATGGAAATGATGGAAACAAATTGCAATTGGTTATGCTTGATCTCTAAAAGTGCCTCTTTTCCCCTTTTTGAGAATAGTTGAAAACTTAGTCTCATGCACTGACAAGGTGACTGACTTGTATATAAAGATGAGCTGGCTATCTAACTAAATGTCTGCATGGAACAAGCATTTGTATTTCAGGCTTTGTTGTTGTTACTTTTATATTTTTATCAAGAAACATTTATTTAGCTATGTTTTTGTTGTCATGCAACGTATTATATGCCAGTGAAAATTTTAAAGATCATACAACTTATAGATACCATGTGCATTAAGTAGCTTAGCGCTGTAAGCAGGAGGAAGTTGGATCATTTTTGAACTTTCTGAGTTGATTAGAGAGGAACTGAAACGTGATTTTTAATTCTTTGCTTTCTCCTATCAGCTCTCTTAGTACTTTGGTTCTGAGATACAAATTTTTTTTAATAGTGGTATTTGTAGAAGTGACATAGGATTTGCTAGATGTTCCAATGGTTTGATGTGTTTATTGTTCTCATCTCTTGTTTAGCACCTGCAGGCAGCATGTAATTGGAACACACATTTTGAGCTTTAGGACTTTTTCTATATCTCAAGATTGGATTATCTGTTGATTTGCTATTGATGTATTTGGCTTTTAAGGACTTTATTTTTTTCTTTTGTTTTGGTGATTTGCTGTTAACTCCTGAAGACTCTCTAAGTTACAACAGCCAATCTCCTGCAACTCAGACTCTAAGCATCTGAAACAGGGCACACTCACATGGTAGAAATCTACATCTTTAAAAAGTGGTGTTCTAGGAGCAGCAATTATCTGTGCATGATTACCTCCTAACCTGCTAAATGGCTGGTTCAGATCTCCTGCTGTCAGTAAACAACCAGGGGCTGATTAACAGTCTTGTTATCATTCCAAAACCCTTTGATGTATGCTGTGCTACTTTTGACCTCTTTTTTTCAATTCTATGTATGTTTCTGGAGTAGGTTACTAATTTTAGTAGTGGAAAGAAAAGACTAATTCAGCGTGCCTGACCTACAATGGAATATCCCAACTGAATATGAGAGGCTGAGTGTCTTAACTGACATTATTTCGTAAAACATTTTCCAACCCCCACAATATACTTACTTTCACTGTATCACGAGAATCCCTAAATGTTTTTTTTTCTTTGTCTTTAAGCCATACTAGTACTTATAATAGAGAACAGATTGACATTATCATAAGTAGAAACAGGCACAAAGAATCCATAACACTGGAAGGGGAATAAGGTTTTTCTTATTGTTTAAATAGTAACTTAGCTTTACTTTTAAGAGAGATGCATCGTAAAGAATATATTAATCCAGTTCTATTAATTTTCTACCTAGATGACTGTCATGGGATGTGTAGCTTGTCTCTTATGAAGAAAATTAAAATCATCAGTTAAGTTTACATTATACACCAAAGAGATTATAGGTTGCGTAGTTTCTGGTTAATAACAGTCTGGGCTAGGCTAGGATCAATGACCTACATGGAATTTTTTTCTCCTTTAATAGCAGTTTCCTACACTTGTTGATCTGATAATAGTTTTCAGTTCAGGGAGAACCTGTCAAAAATTTATGAAGTTGCTCTTGACGACTATTGAGAGAAGAAGTTAGCAGTAGAGGATGATAACAATTGTGCAAGAATCGCCAGAGCAACTTGAATGAGGAAAGCAAAAGTCCATTTTCTGAAGTTCTTCAAAAGTATATGTACACCTCAAGGACAGTTTTTAAATAATAAACTCTATTGATTTTATGGGAAATAGAGGTATTCTAGCACATCTTCATCCAAAAAGCATTACACCTTTTTAAAGAACACATCTTTACTGTCACTCCTTATTCAGATTCCTGTTCAGTTTCATCTAATGCTTTGAAGTGATCCTAACGACATAAGATATGCCCTGCTTGTTGAGGCTAGCCCTGCTTCACCCAGCCTAGGAGGTGTTCTTTAGGAAAAGTATGAGAGCCTAGCCATTTTTTGAAGTCCATTCTCCTTTGCACTCCCCCAACATGTAGAACAGTTCTATGAGAGATGCTGGAAAGAACATCTTTGCCTGGTTCTTTTAATATCCCCTTTAAAATCTGCAGGCACAGGAAGTATAATTGCAGCTGTAGGATTATTCATTGCTATGAGGACGACGTGAATAAAGAAGATAATTACCCTCAGTGACCATGGAAAGAGAGGGGAAAAATTTCCTGAATGGAAAGCAAAAAGATGACTCAGAACTCCAGCACACAGCCAAAGGCTGCAGCTCTATCTCCACAGCAGTGCCGTTGAATGCCTCTTTATACCATCATAACATAAGGTCTGCCTCTCTGTGCTATCCAAGGAAATTTTAATCAGGTTAAAATGGGGTTCTCACCAACCAAACAATGAAGGTAGAATAAAGAATGCTAAAATAAATTAAGCAAATGACATGCAATTTATGAACTAGGATGAAATAACTTGTTGGTGATTTTCCTTTTTCTGTCATGGTGACAGCATTCATAACTGAAACTTCTCATCTGTGCAGGAAACAAAGTTCTTCACGGTGCGGTAAAAATTCTTGTAGAAATTGAGAATCTCCGTTGTTTTGAATGAAGGCCACATTTGTTTCCACTTGCTTTCTTTCACATAAACACAGAGCAATATTAGAGAGAAAAAGAAAAAAAAAAAAAAAGAAAAAATAAGGAGACAGAGGAGAAGAAGAAGAAAGAGGAGAGAAGAAGAAGGACCCCAAAGGAGTCAAAAATAGACCTTTCAAAGCAAAACATTCCATTGCCTACTATTCATGGAGAGACAATTAAAGTAAAGTTTGATAGTCAATAGGATAATTCTTCATAGATATCCCTGGGTATATAGCCATATATACAATTATACATATACATAACATCCCTGGGTATGCAGCCATACAATTTAGCAGTTAAGTTCTGTTTAGATCTAACACAACTTTTGCAAAACTGTTCTGCATGTCTTTCACTGAATTATTTTTTTAATTCATTTCTCACACTATGACTTTCTGAATAATCCTGATTTTTTCCATCTTCTCATTAAGTTAATGTGAAGTTATAAACTTCACATTATAGATTAATAACAATCATTCCTAAATTTATTTTTTCCTTTGAGTGACTTAAATTCTCCCCTTTCAGCAAGTAAAGATGCTGAGCATAATCTTTCTAATGTAGTGTTTCTACCTGTTATTCACTCTTCATTTCACATTGTCACTTGCCTCTTGACTTGCAGGGAGAAATTACTTAACAGTAGATTGAAGTTTGTATTGTTTTCAGTGTAAAAAAAAAAAAATAACTATTCTTCAGAGCCTCTAGTAGTATGTTTCAGCATTCAAAACACAAAATGGTGACCATTAAATGAGTCAATGAAACAACCTAATAATTTCTCAGACAAGGAAGCGTATAAGAGGCTATTAGAAGGAATTGGTGAAATAACAGTTCTAGTAGGTGAATGTATTCTCTGCTGTAGATAAGACACCGAAAGTTCTTTGTAGCTAAATTTTCATAACAAAACCCAAGAAATCCTTCTTAGCAATTTCTGATACCTTTTAACATATCACAGTATGATCCTTATTTAATTTGAATATTTGAAAATTAGAACTTTGAAACCTAACTTTCTCTGAATACTAATTTTTCACACAATATAAGAGTTTCCTTTATTTAGAACCACATAAGGTTAGAAATAAACAGTATTCAAGAGCAACTTGGAACTCTGAGTTGACAGAAAACAGAAATGTCAAAAATGTTCTTGTTGTAACTGAGGTATTTTGATAGGACAGTCTACTGTAAAAAGTAGGTCATCAATACACAGATTTGGTTAGAAAATTAAGGTTCAGGGGCATATATTGACAGACTGAGAAGGAACAGTGGAGACCAGAAAGAAAACAAGTGTTTGCAAAAAAAATGAGTAGAGTTGAATCCTAAGGAAGATACTTTAGGGTTTAAAAAGAGACTAAGAAAGAAGGACCTTGTTCCCAAATGAAACAAAAGACCTAAGTGTAGATGTTGCTCTTAAAGCAGACTGAGATTGCCTAGATGAACTAGGTGAACTAGGTGAACTCTGCAAGTATTATTTTACTTCCTGACATAAACGTGAATGAGAAATAGATGTCTTATCATGATAGTTTACTTACTGTCTTACCATGACAGTTTACCTTTTCTGCCATAAACTCAAACCAACACAAAGCAGACTTACACTACAACAACCTTTTTCTCCAGCCAGATATTATCTGCATTATGTTTTCTAAAGCCATTCTCGTTCCTCTGCATGCAGGAGCGAAAGGCTGATAAATTCTGATCAGTCTATTCTGACTGTCTAAGACATGTAAAACTTGACTTCATGGCAAAAGAAAAAGTTACAAAAGGTTACAAAAAGCAAGGGGAAATAAAAGGTTATTTTCTTGCCTCTAGAAATGAGAGGAACAACAAGTAAACAAGAAAGAAGAAAACTGAGAGAGAAGAAAGAACATGAGAATAAAAGAGGGCAGAATGTGGATGGCCACATCAGCATCTCTGAAGTTAATAACTCAGGATATTCTTTTAGGGTTTGTACAATTATTTTGATATTCAGGCTGAAAATGAATTCTCCATTCCTTACATTGTCACAGATAGTTTTTACTGAGATTTGACCAGAAAGAGCCTGTGTGACAGCTTATTACTGTCCTGAGTGGTAAATGACAAATTAAACACCTTGGAGTCCCCAACTCTTCCAGACTGTTATCTGGCCACATCTTGATGTTTTTACAATTTTTCAATAAACTATGTAACTTAATTGACTACTGAGGACAAGACTATGCCATTATACCCACACTAAATACAGTTAACCTGAAAGTATGGCCCAAACTGGCCTACCTTGCTGTTGATTCTAACTCTAAAACCAGAACTTCCCTGGCATGATTTTCAAAAGTGACCTCTATGTTTTAGTTATCTGTGCATGTTTAGCTGGTGACAAGGCATTAGGTTATCTTTCACTTTCTGAATATTCTTTTAATTCTGAAAAACATATTCTTTAAGGTTTCTCATGTTGTATAATCAGAATTGTCAGGTGGATTTGTAAACTGTGACCCTGCTCTTGGTAGATATTTACCAAGGTCAAGTTACCGTTACTCCTTCTACCTTCCTGTTCACAAATTAAAATTGATATGACCTAGTTCTTACAAATGTGGCACTTGAGATTTACACCCTTCTGCAGAACTGTCTTTGTACAAAAGGACAGAAGATCCAAGATGGAT
Source organism: Oxyruncus cristatus (assembly GCA_013399855.1). NCBI lineage: Eukaryota > Metazoa > Chordata > Aves > Passeriformes > Cotingidae > Oxyruncus > Oxyruncus cristatus. Next base: position 169,158 of record VXAY01002602.1, read on the forward strand.
AATATTTCTGTCAGGACATTTCTATGAGTGGCAACAATTTGAGGAGGGTTATAGGATTTCACTATTTTTTTATTATATTTTATACATTTCTATGTCTTTTCATTATTTTACTCTCTATTAAAATCATTTAAAAAGATGAAGTCAGAGCAATTATAAGTTAAAATGCTGCTTGACTCATCCTCTGCAGTAGTATCATTAAAGACTGAAATTCCATCTTTAACACAGAAATTTTTGTTGCCTCCCGACACTGAGCCACACTACACCTGCCAGTCTCCCAATTGTCAGTTTTCTTGCTTCTTTTTTTAAAAGCATCTAATTAAGTTTAAAATAGAATGGCTCTGGGAAGAGCTCTTCTGAAAGCTGCAGTAGAGATGGCAGCTCATCTTAACTGGAGGCTAGAACTCTCAATACAACATTCTTTCATGAAAACAGGAAAGCTTTATGTAAGCAAAAGTGAGACTTTTGCAAAGCTAGCCAGCACAAAGCAGCCATCTACACAGAGAGGAGAAATTAGGTTTGGGGGAGAATGACTGTCAGATGAAATGTAAATGGATGGATGAGCAGTATTTGTGCTGTCATGGAGTTCCTAAGCCTGGTTTGGTAACAACATGGTTAAAAGGAGAAGAAAAGAGGTTGAATAGAGTTCAGCAATATGTTTTGAAAGTTGCAGCTTGCCCTAATGGCAAAATCTTCACTGTACTTACCACAATCAGTGTAAAACCCTAGGCCTTGTTTAAAGGAAGACTTCTGTATCAGAAACTGTTAGGGCCCTGAGGCATAAGCTGAGGTGAGGAACTGTGGTTAAATTTTGCACGTGTATGAACTACCAACACCAGTTTCAGCTGCATCTAGTAGGACTGATACTGAACATCTGCAGTACCATTTGAATTAATTAACTTCAGTCAGCAGCTCACTGAGGGTCAAATTGTGATTTTGAGGAAGAGACCAAAACCGACAAGCAGTACGTATGAAAACTATAGCAGTTAAGAAAGCCCAAGCAATGCAAATTTCTTTCCTTCAGCTCCTTCTTATACCTAGTGAAAGAAAAGAGTAATTTACTTGTGGTATGTGTTGTTGTCTTCACACTTTCTCAACTGTATTAGCTAGATAGAGAAGTGAAGAAGAGAAGCCTAAAATGAAGAGCCTCACTATCCCTGGCGTCGTCTGTAAGAAGCACCAAGGTGTAGTTCATATACACCTTCATGAAAATCATGTATTATTTTTACAGTGGTTTACAGGATCAATTCTCTCAGCTAACAATCTAGCCCTAAATGCAGATGGTTTCAATAGTTACAGTCATAATTCATAAAAATCAAAAGCTCATTTAAAATGAACAGTATCTGTTGATTTTCTACACCAAAATTTATATATTTTGTATTATTTTACAAGTATTTTTAAATTATACATTATCAGATTTGTGTACACTTTAATATCCAAATATTTTTTAAATCTAAAAGTCTAGAATTTGATTTTCATAAAGCAAAGATGTTATAACAGAGGGAGTATTTTTAAGCACCCTTCAAAAAAAGAATCCTTACATGCCCACCCAAAAGACCTATGTATTGAAATATTGATAGTGTTGAAACTCCCAAGGCTATGCTTCCTGGAATCTTTTTTTATTTGTTATATTATTATTTTTTCCATAGCCAAAGATATTAAACAAATCAACAGGTGTTTACAGAAATACTTGAACGTTAAAAAAACTCACTTCTTTTTGCAATCCCAATAGAAAACAAACAGCTTTTTTTCCCCTGAAATTTAACCTGCTATAGAGGAAAAGTATTTAGTAGTAAGAAGAGGAAGCAGAATCAAAGACCGGTTATTCAGTTCCTCCCTTCAAGTTTGGGAGTTTGAATTAATATGATATGTGTGTTTGATATTCCTTCACTAAGATAGCATCTCTAAATTTACAGAAATACTTTCTAGCCGTTACAAGGTCAGTTGCATATAGAGGAACTGTTCATTGTCACAGCTGTAATCTCTTGTTTTGGTTTCTCAGGTAACTTCACTAAAAGCGAAATTATCCTCCTTTTCTACCCCATAACTATATCAATGATCAAGGAGTATTCAGAGAACTTAGAGGAATGATAAGTACCTAATTTGGAGCAAATCTTAAGCAATTATCTTATTAAATCATAGTTTTGTAGGATGGCACCATCAGTAAACAAAAAGGGGGGCAAAAATGGGATTGGCAACTGTTAGAATATCAAGGTAAAATCTGCATCGACAACAACACGCCTACTTACTTGATTTTCAGAGCTATACTTGTAAAAGATGGAAAAGGTACCATTTTAAACTATGTTCCCAAGATAAGCATATTCAAGAAACTTTACAGGAAGATGATCCATCAGCACCTGATAGCTTGTAATCATCTGCAAAATCTTTATTAGAAAGACAGTTGTCTTGCCTGTGTATTATAAATGTCAGCTTGGCAGAAAATAGTAATCTTTTTCAAGGGTTTTTTTGACAAACACTGAAATTTTTAAGCACGGAATAGAATATGGGGATGCTAAAGGGAAAAGTCCCTAGTGCAATAACTACTATGTTCTTAACACATAATTTAGAGACTGGGTTACTGGAGTACAGATAACCAACATAATTTCAGACTGTATGGCTTTGACATTCATATTTCAAGAAGTTTAAAGCTAGTAAATTATTACCCAGATGAAGAAAATAATTTGCTATATACCTTACAACTCTTTCTCCCTACTGGTTGTATATTTGTGATTAATTCTTGTTCCTGTGTTGGCAATTGACAGCGGTGACAACAATGTTTCCACTGACAATATCTCCTTCTTTCACTGTTTTCACTTCCTTTTTCTTCATAAGGGAGGACTGGGAAATGAGAGGAGGAGAGAATAATATGTATAACATAACAACAAAATGTTCTATTTTCCTTATATCTACTCATGACTTACAGCAACATCATATACTTCTCTTTCTATAATAGGATTTCTTTTTTAATAGTTCTGCTCTGCAGAGAGAAGTATTATAAGTGGTTTTTTTCACATGTTTGTGCCTAGACATAAAAGTATATTCTAGGGGTATGTTTAGCAAATGTACTACCAGAACACTATTAACACCCAGTGTTGGGTATTTTGAGAGAAAAAGGACATGGCAACTACTCCCGGAGGCTGCCATTAAGATGTTCTTTAACAAAACATCTCACCTGGAGAGCTTTCAAAGGAATCCTTAAAACTAGTAATCCTTCCTTAGCGATTTCTCTTATAGGAAATACAAAAATACAAACTTTATATAACACTAAAAGGGAAACTTTTAAAAATTTTATTTATTATTATTCTCTGTTCCTTTCCCCTTTTAGTTTCTACAACTTTTTCTTGAAATTACTTCCTGTGTAGAAGAACCCTCTCACATCAGTGTGCTATCAGAGTTTATACCCCTGGAGCACTGCACTTCATGATGATCCAGCTCAGATCAGCCAGGTGCTGCCCTAGATAGCAGTCTTTCCCTGTGGGCACACCCTGGTTTGTAATGTAGGCATGCAACCTACTTTAAAAATTCCCACCCACATACACAGACAAACTCATGGAGTTAGCCTTTTCCTTGCTGAAAGCAAGACTTTTAGGAAATAACCTCACTGAAGTATTCACATTTCTACTTGGTAAATTAATCAGTAACAGGGAAGCCTGTAATGTGGTTTAGTGTAACCTAGCTCTCAGATAGGCGGCTAGTAATGTTTTTATTGTGTTTTGGTTTGGGGTTGGTTTTTTTGTTTTTTTTTTTTTTTTTTTTTGCGCAGGGGAGTTGGTATTTTTTTTTTCTTACTGCTCAGTAACCATTCTGTGAATCTATTTATTAAGCAAACCTCTGCCTTATTGAAATTGTCCTCTTTTCAAACTTCCCAAAAGGCAACACAGTTAACTGATGTGGATATGTGCAGGCCTTTATGGATCAGTTATAAAATGGTATGATTATAACATTTCGTGATATAAAGGGGGATGAAGGGATATAAAAGGCTCAAGGGGATGAGGAATGGGGGTTGTGGTCAGTTCATCACACATCGTTTCTGCTGCTCTGTCCTCCTCAGCGCAGGGATTCCTCACCCTCTTCTCCTGCTCCATCATGGCATCCCTTCCTACTGCAGGGAGTCCTCCACAAACTTATCCAATGTGAGTCCTTCTCACAGACTGCAGTTCATGAACTGCCAAGCATAGGTCCCCCACAGGGTCGCAAATCTTGCCAGCAAACCTGCTCCAGCATGGGCTCCTCTCTGCACGGGGCCACAGGTCCTGCCAGGAGCCTGCTCCAGCACAGGTTTCCCACTGGGTTACATCCACCCATTCCAGTATGTGGTCCTCCTCAGGCTGCAGGTGGATATCTGCTCCACCAGGGACCTCCATGGGCTACAGGGAGACAATTTGCCTAATTGTAGTCTTCACCCCAGGCTGAAGGGAAATCTCTGTTCCAGTGCCTGGAGCACCTCCTCCCCTTCCTCCACTGGCATTGGTGTCTGCAGAATGATTTCTCTCACATATTCTCACCCCTTTTTCAGCTGCAGTTGTGCAGTCTTTTTCCCTCTTATTAAATGTGTTATATCCCAGAGGCTCTACCACTGTCACTGATGGGCTTGACCTTGTCCAGCAGTGGGTCTGTCTTGGAACTGGCTGTCATGGGCTCTGTAAGACAGGGGGAAGCTTCCAGAAACTTCTCACCTAAGCAACAACCTAATCCCCGCCCCCTAAAACTTTACCACACAAACCCAATTCATATGTCTAAGAAAATATTTAAAAATCCCACATAGAGCAGACCACAGAACTCTCTTATACTAGAGCTTTATTTAGAAAGATGAGTATAAGAAAAAAACAACAAACCACAAACCAAAAAAAAAAAACAACCCCAAAACCAAAAAAAAAAAACAACCCCAAAACCAAAAAAAAAAAACAACCCCAAAACCAAAAAAAAAAAACAACCCCAAAACCAAAAAAAAAAAACAACCCCAAAACCAAAAAAAAAAAACAACCCCAAAACCAAAAAAAAAAAACAACCCCAAAACCAAAAAAAAAAAACAACCCCAAAACCAAAAAAAAAAAACAACCAAAAAAAACCAAAAAAAAACCAAAACCAAACAAACAAACAAAAACACATACTCAAAACAAAACACCCTATGAAAGGCTAAAGGGGACTTTGAACCTAGACTGCAAAGGGAATGTAGTCAACCATAACTTAATAATAATGTGATTCTGGTCCTACATGTTAGTAGAAATACTTTAAAATTTCTTACGGAAATCATGGGAATTATTGAACCTAACATTAGTTTTCAAGATAAAACTTAAATTCCGCTGCCTGTTAGGGAAAGGTCTGCAAAAAGGCAGTAGCTTAAGCTGGACGTAGCTAGTGTATGGGCTTCAATGCTTCTGACCTCCCTACAAAGCAGTAAATTTCCCTCTACATCATTAATCCCATATAATCCAAATCCCTGTAACGATGCCAATTTTATTGTTTTGCTCTTTTTCTTGGCAGCAGTGCTGAGCTGGTTAGCTGCAAATTACTCAAGCTGAGCCTCCAAACATGAATATGTTTATGAACTATAAATTATGTTCAAAGACATGTCACTTCTGCCTTTCTAACACTATACAAAGTTCATTAAACTGTACATAATATGGGCTTAATGCAATTTCCTTTGATGTTAATAGAGAAAAACACTGGCCATGTGCTCATTGCACTGGTTAAGATTTTGATGAACTGGGAGCACAGATTGACTGCTGTAGTGCTATAATGTCTTCCCATGCAATCCAGGGCAAGTCAGTAAGAAAAATAGCATGCAGCCATGTAGGTTATGAATCTAAAAAGATGCGTGTTTGGTGTAGTTAGGTTTAACTGCTAAGTTTGACCGTGGAGAAAAATGAGAGACAGTGGGGGACCAGTGTGAAACTCATGTCAGCTTAGTCTGATGTATTCATTACTGCCTTTATAGGCTATGGAGTAAAAAAAGAAATGAAAACGTTTTACTATAAAATTGATCTAATAAATTTTTGCTGTTTTCTTTAAAATGCTATAACGTTTGCTAGAGATAAGCATGTTTCTTTCCATTGGAGCCTAGCTGAGAAGTAGCTTTCTACAGACATGTACCCCAGTCTCACAGACTTTTTCCAGTGTGATTCCCGATATTCTTATTGGCAAAGGTAGAGAAACCTCCATTCAGATAATTTGTGTTGCAGATTGTCCCTGGTAACTCTCAGCCTAGGAGGAGACAACCTGTGGAGCAAGGTGCTCTGAGCTGTGCTGGCAGAGCCAGGAACTGAGCAGCTACTTGTGCTGGGTTTGGCTCTTCCATCATTGCAGAATTTGAAGCTGCATATATATTGCTGAGTTAAATCATAATTTAAGCTCATAGTCAATTTGTAACTGTGATCAGCAACACTGCTTGAAGACTAGATCAAGCCTGATGGGTTTCTTAGCTAGAAAATACAGGTAGAGGGGCCAAGATACTTAAGCTTGAACAGAAGTTGTTAAGAAACCGGTCCAAATTATAAATCCAAATTTATAAAAACAGGTTTTATACATGTATTTTTTCTCAATTATTATTATAATAATTTCAAAAACTTTTTTTTTTTTTTTCCAAATACCCATCTATAAAACAGAGAAATCAATACATCCTTTCATTGTTTTGCCTACCCTTAAGGCAGAAAAATGTCAGTTGCAATATGCAGTTTCTGGATTTTTCTTATGGGGTTCCTGATCTTATTTAGGAGAAGATGATGATTTGGGAATTATGCTAATTATATTTTAGAGTAATTTTTTTCATTGACAACAGAAGTCCTCTGTCTTTTTATACTATAATATATTTGAGACAAGCAGCATGACTTCTCCCAGGGCAAACCTGCCTGACCCACCTAGTGGCCTTCTACAATGGAGTGACTACACCAGTGCACTCATGTCATCTGTAGGGACTTCTGTAAGGAGTTTGACAGGGTCCCCTGCAACATCCTCCTCTCTAAATTAGAGAGAGAGGGATTTGATGAATAAACGGTTTGGTGGATGAAGAATTGGTTGAATGGTTGAATCCAGAAGGTAGTGGTTAATGGCTCAATGTCCCTGATGGAGATCAATGATGAGTTGTGTCCCTCAGGGGTCTGTACTGGGACTAGTACTGTTAAATATTTTCCTCAGGGACATAGGCAGTGGGATAAAGTGCACCCTCAGCAAATTTCCTGATGACATCAGCCTGCGGTGTGCAACTGACATCCCTGAAGGACAGGATGTCATCCAGAGGGTCCTGGACTAACTCGAAAATGGGCCCATGTAAACTTCATTATGTTCAACAAGGCCAAGTAAAAGGTGCTGTCCCTGAGTTTGGGCAACTGTTAGTCAAAGCATCAATGCAGGTTGGGGAAGAAGGGATTGAGAGTAGCCCTGCTGAGAAGGGCTTGGGGATTCTGATGAATGAGAGGCTGAACGTGAGCTGGCAATGTGCAGTTTCAGCCCAGAAAGCCAATCATGTCTCTGCATATGTCAAAAGGAGTGTGACTAGCAGGTTGAGGGAGGTGATTCTGCCTTTCTACTCTGTCCTTATGAGAGTCCACCTGGAGTAGTGCATCCAGCTCTGGCATCCCAGCACAAGAATAACATCAGACTATTAGAGCAAGTCCACACAAGGGCCACTAAGATGATTAGAAGGATGTAGCACTTCTCCTACGAGGACAAGTTGAGAGAGATGGGGTTGTTCAACCTGGAGAAAAGAAGATTCTAGGAAGACCTTGTTGAGGCCTTTCAGTACTTACAGGGGCTTATAAAAGAGATAGGAACAGACTTTTTATCACGGCCTGTTTCAACAGGACAACGGGTAATGGTTTTAAGCTAAAAGAGGATAGATTTAGGCTGGATATAATGAAGAAATTTTTTACACTGAGAATGGCATGCTGTGCAACCTGATCTAGTTGAAGATATCCCTGCTTATTGCAGAGGGTTGGACTAGATGGCTTTTAAAGGTCCCTTCCAACACAAAATATTCTACAATTAATCAGAAAAAACCTCCACCTACTATTTATAGCTGGAAGTCGACAGTTCATAAGACTGTCAGATGGTTTCTCCATTACACAAAACGGGCACAATTGGAGACTGTAGTAACTTCAGGTCCTTGAGATTGACCCCCTCCCTTTTGAGTACCAAGGTTTTTCTCCCATCCTAAGTTTTATTTTATATAAGTAAATTGCCACCAAAGCTGTTTTAGACTAAGTTAGGTTACATCTCTGAGCTTTTCAACCCAGGCCCCAGAGTGCTGAAGCCCATCTGAGCAGGGTTCCATTACCACCAACCCAGAAGATGCATGAAATTATATTTTTATCACATTTTTCTCCTTTTCATGAACGCTCTGTTCTTAGCATTTAAAAGGATTTCTGAAATCTAAAAATTCTTCTTTGATGGTAAAAAAAAAGTGCTATTTATTTGATGTATTTGTATGTCCTTTTAGCTACCATCTGCCTGTGTATTGTTTTATTTCCAAAACGAATTATAAACAGATTATATTGTTTCTTATGCAGTGTTTGTTTACATAGGTGGGGCTTGCATTATAAAAATCATGTAATGCACACACAGTTTTGTGGTTACTGCCAAGTCTGACTATGAGTCTTCTTAAGAAACTTAAGTTAAAATAAAATAAAATATTTAGCAGATGATTTTAAATACGGGATTTCCTGAGTGCTTCACTGTTTCACAGCAGGTCCCTGTACCATAAAAGACTGTGTAAACTTGTTATTTGCACACACAAATATTCATAGTCATCTGTTGATGTTCTCATCTGCAGGACCACAAAGGCATATTAAATACATATTTATGGCATTGTGTCTGAAATTGCACACATGTACAACTACTTCACATTTAGATTCCACTCTAGCTATGCAAAAACCTATCATCTGTTTGAGCAAGTTCCCTACATATTGGCCTTGGATATGTATGAATACGGCCTTTCTTACTTATCTGACTTCTAGAACAGGTTAACAAACAGTTAACAGGTCCAAACCAAGTAAGCTTTTTGTAGGGAATCTCCTATTCATTGAAGAGGGGGCCATTGTTACTATTACCAGGGGCCACTGTATATATGAGGGATTTCTGTGCTACTGGAAAATTAATAGAGGGATTTTTTAAATACACTGTGCCATACAGTGATATCCCCCAATTAAAACTGCAACATTGAACAACATGATTACAAAATTTGATGCACATTGAATACATGTATTATTTTGGTTATATTTAAGAGGAAAAACACTTTTTGTTATTCTATGTTTTCAAATTTTAAATACTGTTTAAATGGAACCATTGCAAAAATGCCAGTATCAAGTCTAGCTCCCTTACAGCTTTTATGATTCCTTGCCCTTAATTTTAATACTGCTAGACAGTTGCAACTGTTTACCATTGTTTGACTTTCAAATAGTCACCCTGTACCTTTTTGCATATTTCTTCAAAAAAACCCCACTTATCAGTTTTTTGTCTGCCTATTTACGGTCTGCCCAAAATACTGCAAATTGTGGGCTTACAGACTGTCTACATCTCAATATCCAGTTTTAGCTCCATTATCATACATGTTCAGCCTCAAATTAACAGTTCATTATATTTCATTATCAAGAAATGGTCAGAAAACAATCTGTTCAATTCCATAAACAATATAACCTCCTCTACATCTCCTCTACATCTGAACACATATGAACACACACATTGCTTGAGTCAATGACTTTTGCTCTACTTCCCCCTGGAAGTTAATAAGAAAACTTTTTATAAAAATGATTCAAATTGCCACAGCACTCTTTCTAATGCAGGCCAACAAATCTTGTGATATCATGGCCACCATTTATAACCTTCAATATCTTCTAGAGTCATGGGCACTTTCACACTCAGCTATTTTCTCTAATACACTGTAGTGTAATGTAGCTGTAAAATGTCTGATCTTTAGTATTTCATTCTGAAGACAATATCTAAACTGTATATTAGCATTTTTACTAAATAATTATGTGATACCTAGCTAAATAATTTCTTCACTCTGCTACACATCTGCTATCTAACAACCATGAAAATCAATGCAGTAGAAACGGTACTCAGCCTTATCTTTTTAATACCAGAACTTCATATTCACCCTTATCTTGTCACACAAATGCTAGAGACAGTTTGAAGAAAGTTGGGGGGGGTATTATTATTTTTTTCTTTTTCTGAAATATTAATGGGCAGTTTATTCTTTACTCCTTTATAAAGAATGCTGCTTCATTCTCTCCAGAGAAGGACCCGAGAGTCCTGGTGGACAACAAGTTAATCATAAGGCAGCATCAGTCCTTTGTGGTCAAGAGGCCCAATGGTATCCTGGGGTGCATTAGGAAGAGCATTGCAAGCAGGCAAGAGGATGGAGCCAAACTCTTTTCAGTGGTGCCCAGTGAGTGAAGGACAAGGGGAAATGAGCACAAATGAAAACACAGGAAATTTCATCTGAATCTTAGGAAAAAATTCTTTACCGTGGGTAGCAGAGCACTCCAACATGCTGCTCAGAGAGACCGTGGAGTCTCTTTCTCCACTGATATTGGAAACTTGCCTGGGTGTGATCCTGTGCAAAGTGTCCTGCTGCTGTTGAACCTGCTTTAGCAGTAGAGTTAGACTAAACAATTTCTAGAGGTCCCTTCAAACCCCAACCAGTCTGATTCTGTTTTTCTGCAATTGTGTGATTCATGTGAAATGCAACAACACACTGTTAAGTTGCTATTGCCTCTGAGATGGCCTATTTTCAGCAGCAAATTAAGTAAATATAGCTTATGGTTTCTATTAAAGCCTGATAATAGTTAAAGCTTAAGCTTCAACTCATCAAAATGAAAGACATTTGTGAAATCCTGGTGGTAGTGGAATCAATAGCAATAACATTGCCATAAATGATGTCAGGTTTTCAAGGACTATGACATGCAAAATGGCTTTCATTAAAACTACCGTAATTATAAGGCTGTTGATGATGCCAAGTCCCAAATTCTTTATTCATTCTGGTTGAAATCTGAAGTAATGACCTAATAACATTAAGTACTTCAGAATCTGGACTAACAATAAAAAACAAAAATAAAGTAACAAATAATATATTACACTTACAACTATACTTTCAGATTTTAGCTATAGGCTACTGTAAGAGTAATGAGAGCCACAAGCAGTAGTTTAATGTTCCTGTTTCTTGTTAGAATGGTGAAGATAAAGACAGATAAATACAACCACAGACAGCTTAGCTGATCAATTTTTCAACTAGCAGACATTCGTTAAGCATGTGTTGTCCTCATTCCAGTGTGCAGACTCTGGGAGCAGAGCCCTGTAGGGCGTTTCAAAAGTCAAACAGGCTTCATGGTTTGGTGGATAGAACTGTACAGAAACTAGCAGGTGATCTATAACTTGGAATAAGTCCAAGATTTCTTCTTCATGGGACAATGAAACTTAGGAACATGACAATTAATATTTTCTACCTGGAAGCATTTCTGGAGTAGATGAAAACCAAATATGCTTTTATTCTTTTTTTTTTTTTTGTTTTGTTTTTTTTTTTTTTTTTTTTTTTTTTTTTGTTCATGACTCTGGGGTTTTCTAGCAGCACAGCAATTTTTTTCTTTAGTTTTGATTTCATTTCTTCCTTAAAAAATGCAGACAACAACATGTTCCTTCTTTTAGATATGCATTATGACAATTCCTATGCAGGAATGAAAAGCTCTAGCTATGTTTATCTGGAGTTTCTGATATTCACACTCTTCCTTAAGGACCACAATAGCATGGTCTCCAGCATATATGTTCCTTACAATACTGCATATTGTGTAGATTGGATACCGAAGAGTAGTCAGTTCTTGGGGCAGATGTTTTTTTCTCTGTACCTTAGAATTTATCCTTAAAAGTCATCTCTATGGCAACGCATGTCACCCCACCCCCATTCTGGTAACGGCTAACCAGATGATGACTTGTAATTACTGTGATTAATGTTATTGAATAGTGTGCTGGTTTGGGCTGGGATAGAGTTCATTTTCTTCATGGTAGCTGGTATGGAGTTGTGTTTTAGATTTGTGCTGGAAGAAGTGTTGATAATTCAGGTATGTTTTAGTTACTGCTAAACAGTGCTTACACAGAGTTATGGACTTTTCTGTCTCTCATCCCTCCCCACCAGCAAGGGTGTTGAGGGTACACAAGAAGTTGGGAGAGGACACAGTCAGGACTGCTGACCCCAACTAGCCAAAAGGGTATTCTATACCATATGGCACCAGAAAACTGTAGAATGGCCTGGTTTGGAAGAGACTATAAAGATCAATTAATTCCAACCCCCATGCCATGCACAGAGACAAGCTTCACAAGACCAAGCTACTCAGAGCTCCGTCCAATCTGGCCTTAAACACTGCCAGGGATGGGGTATTCACAACTTCTCCGGGCATCCTGTTCCAGTGACTCACCACCCTCACGGCAAATAATTTCTTACTAACATCTGATCTAAACCTATTCTCTTTCAGTTTGAAACCATTCCCCCTTCTCCTGTCAGTACCTGATCTCGTAAACTGTCTGAGGGTTTCGTATGTGCCTTTTGTTTTATCTATTAAACCATCTTTATCTCAACCCAAGAGTTTTCTCACATTTCTCCTCTGATTCTCTCCCCCACCCTACGGAGGGGAGTGAACAAGCAGTGGTGTGGGGCTGAGCAGCTGTCTAGGATTAAACCACAACTATCTACAAATTGTGCACACGGTACGTCTGTATTAAAATATCCTATTATTTTTGTTCTTTTTTTTAATCCTTCTGTAATATGAGGTCTTTAAATTTTAAAGTCTGTAGAGCAAGAGAGTTTTATGAATGGGTCAGTAAGTACAACATCATTTTGGTGCCAAGTAATACCCTCTCCAGAAGCACAGACTCAGCAGAGCCCCTTGTGAAATAATGAGTACTTGGCAAAATTCAAGGTATTCCCATCTGTCACATGCGTGTCTCTTTCATATAAATAACAGTATGTGTGTGTGTGTATGTACAATTTTATACACACGCACACATTAGTTTCAACAAGGTTGGTTCTTTTAAATCCTATTGCAACAAAAGTGGTAATAGAGGATAACAATAATATCATAAGAATCAAAATTTTTATCAGTCCTAAAACTCTTCTGAAAATCTTTACTGAAGGACTGAATTCTCTGAGTTCATTCTCTGGCCTTTCCTAACCAAATCTGAATAAATTCACATAAGTTTATATATATATATATACTTAATTTCCTTCTGCAAGTGAGAGAGGATACATTTCACCAATAGACATACATTTCACTTTCTTCTCCAAGTGGCAGAGAGGACAACAAGGAGAGGTATTATGTTGTTCTCACCAACAAGAAGGGACTGGTGTGGAATGTGAAGCTCAAGGGCAGCCTTGGCTGGAGTGATCATGAAATGGTGGAGTTCAAGATCCTTAGAGCAAAGATGGGGACACACTTCAAGTTCACTACACACAGCTTCAGGAGAGCAGACTTTGGCCTCTTCAGGGATCCACTTGGCAGAATATTGGATGAAACCATGGAGGCAAGAGAAGTTGAGGAAAGCTGGTTAATATTCAAGGATCACTACCTCCAAGCTCAAGAGCGATACATCCCAAAAAAAGAGAGTCAGGCAAAAATTCTGGGGGGCCTGCATGGATGAACAAGAAGCTCCTGGAAAATCTCAAACATGAAAAAGGCAGCCTACAAAGTGTGGAAGCAATGAAAGATAACTTGAGAGGAATACAGAGAAATTGCCCAAGCAGCCAGGAATCGAGTTAGGAAAGCTAAAGCCCTGACAGGACTAAAACTGGCCAGAAATGTCAAGGGCAACAAGAAAAGCTTCTATAGGCATGTTGGTGATAAAAGGAAGACTAAGTGTGGGCTTTCTCTAGAAGGAAACAAGATACCTGGCTATCTGGGATACCTCAGAGAAAGCTTGGGTACTCAGCGCCTTTTTCCCTCAGTCTTCACCAGGCTGGGTGGTTGCACTCAAAGGGTCAATGGCTTGATGTACAAGTGAAGACCAGTTCAGGGACCCGTATTGGGACAGATAAGTTCTTTAAATCTTTGTCAGTAACATGAACAGTGGGATCGAGTGTTCACTCAGCAGGCATGTTGATGACACCAAGCTAAGGGTTGCAGTCGACACACTAGAAGGAAGTGATGCCCCACAGAAGGACCTCCACAGGCTTGGAAGGTGGACCGGTGCGAGCCTTGTGAACGTTGCGAAGTTCAGCAAGACCAAGTGCAAGGTCCTACGCTTGGTTAAAGGAAATCCCAAGTACATATACAGACTTGGCAGAGATTGGAGTGAGAGAGAGCAAAGCCCTGAGGAGAAGGACTCCAAGGTGTTGGTGAGTGAGAATTTATACATGACCTGAAAATGTGCGCTCACAGCCCAGAAAGCCAACTGTGCCCTAGGCTGCATCAGAAGGAGTGTGGCCAGTATCTCGAGGGAGGTGATTCTGCCCCTTTTTTCCTGTTTCATGAGATCCCACCTGGAGTATTATATCCATCTCTGGGGTCCCAAACTTAAGAAGGACATGAACCTGCTAGAGCGAGTCCAGAGTAGGGCCACCAAAGTGATCAGAAGGCTGGAACACATCTATAAAGACAGGATGAGACAGATGAGGCTGCTCAACCTGGAGAAGAAAAGTGTCTACTTGACCTTATACCAGTATTTATAGATCCTTCTAGTTCCTAAAGGGGGCTATAAGAAAGCTGGAGAGGGAATTTTTACAAGAGCATATACTGAAGTTATGTATGTTCTATCCCTGGAAGTGCTGGATAGGGCTTTGAGCAACCAGCTTAGAGAAAGTTGTCCCTGGCAAGGGCATTGGAACTGGCTGATCTTTGAGGTCACTTCCAATACAAATCATTCTATGATTCTATGATTTTCTTCATATAGAACTATCTCTCCTCTGGGTTGAAATCCTTTTATTTGCAGTCATCAAGGAATTACAAATATGAGTACTTCCAGCAACTCATAGGAATAAGAAGCCCACCCAGTGATATTCCATCGCGTTTATCTGTCCAATGGTAGTGAAACCTTGCATGAGGCACCTAGTCATGACCTAATGCAAATGGCATTAAAAACAATAAAATAGTATGCAACATACCAGAAATAATTCCATCCCTTAAACTATAGCTATCATTTAATGGATCATATGGCTAACAGAATTGGAGTAAAATGCTAATTTTTCCTCAGTTGACTTTTACAGAATAACAGAAACTGCAGTGACCTATATTTAGAGAATACAAAGAGTCAAAGGCTTTGGTGGTGTTCATCTATTTGCAGGAGTCAAAATGAAGAGATCTGCAAATGATATGGGAAGATAAACGGAAGAGGAAAACTATTATTTTTCAAATTTTCAAATCTGCATTTTTAGAAACTTACTTTATTATCATGATATAATAAATATCTGTCTAAATTAAATATTTTTTTTAAATATGGAAAATGATGATGAAATGAGGTAGTTCCATTCTGAGTGCACTATAAAGACATTTCTTTGGTTCTATTTCCCTCCTGCTCTTCCAGATTTCATGTCAGATTTTTCAATTAAAGATGTACATTGATTGTGAGTTAAATTCACTTCAACATGATGACTTTCTGATTTCATGATAAGTATTGATTTTTATTTAGCATCTACTGTTTGGTTTCAATAAAACTAATAATGAGTGTTGTTGATGCATGTATTTACCATTAGTTCTGAGTTTTATAGCTTGGAGACTTTTTTGAAGACACATTATGTTAATAAAAATCCTTACTTGCTCATCCAGTTCAGTTGTCAGGTATGGAAATGTTCCTGTTGTTGCCAGAGCAACTTTAAGATTACAGCTTTACACTGGGGGGTGCAGGTACTTTAAAAAGAATGTGTCTGTTTATCTGCTGTTTGACTTTTAAAAGTGGCATATTAATCCTCTGCATTTCATTTATTTATTCATTGATTTTACTTTAGTATATGACTGCAAAGTCATAGGCACCCTATTGAGCAGGCAGATTGTGTGGATATGTGCAACTCCCTTCAGGAATGTTCTCTCTTTACAAGCTTCACTTCACCACACCTATATTGTGCTATAAGAGTTACACATATCCACATCGTCTACCAGCTCAATACCTTTCAGCTTGAATTTGTGGCCATCCAAATGTTAAGGAGAAACTCTGAGATAAGCAATACCTTCTGTAGTTTTTTCCCCAGATACACAGAGCTGATCTAGAAAATTTCCACTCTGTTTTCTCTTCTCATGGGAATCTCATAACTGACACCAACTCCGGTAAAGGACCAGGGATCTTTCATAGAAGAGAAGGTTCTTACAGTATCTGCCTCCAGGACAGAGAGGTAATCTTTTTAAATGATGATGCTCACAAAGGAAATGTAAGGAATAATATCTCAAAAGAGCCCTTGGTTTTGGATTCTCTGCAACCCTAGAGATGAGATGCCATGATCATATGATTTGACTGAATAGAATTTCTGTCTATTCTATCCTATACAAATCATATTACAAAAACACATGTTATAGCACTGCTTTCAGGTTCCTTTGTCCAGGACACACATAAGTTCATGTGAGTCTAAATTCTCTTTCAGTATTCTACAGTGAATCACAAACAATTTCATTGAAATGTCAGTCCCATCACAATTAGCACAAGAACTGTTTATAAACTAAGTTTTGCAAAAAATCTTAAATCTTTTTCATCAGTTGTGAACTGGTTCAGAGTTCACAAATATTATACATAAATTATTATTTGTTAATGATTTATTTAAACCATAATTAGGTCCTGTTTATAAATCAGAAGGTACTATTTGCCTCTCCTAATATAAGTGTGAAAATCATTAGACCAGAAACGGGAGAATGTCAGCATCTGAACCAATGAATTTTCAGGTAAAAAACAGTAATGAAAAAATATTGCTGATTTCAGATTTTGCAAAAACTACCATTTTTTAAGTTACATCCTTGGAAAAAGATAACTTAAAAGATAAGAATAAAATTAATTGTATTGAAAATTGACCATAAGCTACTTCAGAATGTTTGGCTGACATTATATATCTATAAATTTATCCTGTTACTCTATTGCTAAATGTATGAATCTGTAAGCTTTGTAAAATTGTATTGGTAACAAAGTGGACATTGCTTCAGGAAAATTGAGACTCAAACAAAACTCCACCTGATAATGTAATGAATTTCTTTGAAAGGTGAAGCTGAGATGGTCATACCCAGACTATACTTAAACAAAAAATATGGAAAAAAAAATATATGTGTATAGCTTTCTTTTCCTTGTCTTTTTCTTTTTTTTTCCCTTTAAGTTGATTGACATAATGGTCACTATTTTCATTACTTTTTCAGCTTAGAGGACTGTTCTTTATTTTGAAGTCTTTCCCTGCTCAGAATCCAGATTTCTAGAGGTCATTTATGATGAAAGAATCTTTGAACATCCATTATCTGCAGGCACAGAAAGATTAGAACTGTCATTTCCAGAAGTACATATTGACAGAAAACTGCTACTTTTAAGTCTGATTTTGTTTTGAGAAACTGTTTAATACAGCACTGTCTATCACATGGATATAGAAGGCCTAAATATGAAAGATAATTTGAAAGCACTTGGTGTCAGTGTTATGTCACCTACCAATTATAGTATATTGAAAGCATTCTGAATTACATATGTCCATATTTTATCAACAACAATATGGTACACAGAGATGTCTATCTGATAAGCTGGGTTTATCCTTGTTTTCTCAGAAAACAGGTTCATGTAGTGATCTCTGTATGTTTACATATGTCTGTCTGTCTCTCTATATGTCATCTATGAAAAACATTTTTGAGCTCACTGGCAGTTTTGAATCAATAAAGACAAAAAGGCATAAAGATAATGAAGTTTCATGAAGTTCTGTGAAAAAAAAAGAGTGCAGTAAAGAAAAGAAATTCAGTGAATTCTTCAGCTTTCTATTAAAACACAGAAAACCATTTTATAAATGCCCCAGTCACTGAGTAGGGTAACACCCAGTACTTGCAGTCAACTGCAGGTCACAATTCTGACAAAAACAACAGACACTTCATTAGCACAATGAAGCAAAACAATTTTTTATAACTTCTGTGAACATTGTTCTATGAGGAATACTACATTTGCATTACTGTTGTGACCATAGGGGATTAAATGCTTTGTTCTCAATTTTCCAACAAAAGAAATATATGTGAAGCAAAAGTGTATGTATATGAGAATAATATATCACAGAATCAACTAGGTTGGAAAAGACCTCTGAGATCATTGAGTCCAACCTTAGACCTAACACCACCTTGTCAACTAGACCATGGTACTAAGTGCCACATCCAGTCTCTTTTGAAATACCTCCCAGGGACAGTGACTCTACCACGTCCCTGGGCAGCCCATTCCAATTCCCAGTCACTCATTCTGTAAAGAACTTCTTCTTAATGTCTAACCTAAACCTCCCCTGGTGCAGCTTAAGACTGCGCCCTCTTGTCCTACTGCAGATTGCCTGGGACAAGAGACCAACCCCCACCTGGCTACAACCTCCTTTCAGGGAGTTGTAGAGAGTGACAAGGTCTCTCCTGGGCCTCTTCTCCAGAGTAAACAACCCCAGCTCTCTCAGTCACTCCTCATAGGACTTGTGCTCCAGACCCTTCACCAGCCTTGTTGCCCTTCCTGGACACACTCCAGTACCTCAACATCCTTCCTAAATTGAAGGGCCCAGAACTGGACACAGCACTCCAGGTGAGGCCTCACCAGCACTGAGAACAGGGGCAGAATCCCTTCCCTGTTCCTGCTGACCACACTGTTCCTGACACAGGCCAGGATGCCATTGGCCTTCTTGGCCACCTGGGCACACTGCTGGCTCATGTTCAGCTTCCTGTCAATCAGCACCCCCAGGTCCCTTTCTACCTGGCTGCTCTCCAGCCACTCTGTGCCCAGCCTGTAGCGCTGCAGGGGGTTGTTGTGGCCAAAGTGCAGGACCCGGCACTTGGCCTTGAACTTCATACTATTGGATTTGGCCCATTTATATAGACGTAGCTTCACACATGCATATGTCAATACAAAACTGATCTTTTTATGCCTTCTAATTTGAATTCAAACTTTCCTCTATTACGTTTACTTTAATGTTACATGTAAGTCTTGTGGCCTTATAATTTCTATTTTTAGTACTGTAATACTCATGGAAACAAATTGTTCCTGAAAAAAAAGCAAGTTCACCAAATACTTTTCTGTGCAATTTCTTCCTTTTTTTTTTAATTACTTCTTCTACCACTATAAGGTAATGGTATGACTGTATAACGTTCTTTCCTTTCTTTGTTTGTGAGCACACAATCTATACATGTAATCACCTGAAGCATAACATCCAATGCAATAGTCTTTGTCAGATTTTTAAAAATGTCAGACTTAAAAAAAAAAAATACTTTAATTAAACTAAATAATAATTTATAACTATTTCAATAGAATCTTCACTTGTCCTTGAAGTGCAGTTCAGTATAATAAAAGGTGTATGATGACTCCAGGGAATTTAATCTGATTCTTTTTCAACATTGAAACTATTTTGTAAAAATTTAACTGGGGTAATAGATGTTTCATTTCAGATCAAACCAGAGAAAGCACTAAATCTCCTTTTCTCCAGTAAAGGAACGATCCAGAAGGCGGATTTCCAAGACATTCAATAGCTATAAAAATAGATATATCTGTATCTATATATAATAGAAACAGATACAGGGACATGTATATATCTATATAACTATATTTATATCTATCTATCTTTATATATTTATGTACACACATACACATAAATTTTAAATATCTTGACAGGCCAGTAGCTGAGTGACTGTTCAATATTATTAGTGAATTATCATTATTGTAGATAAAATCTTACAAAATACTCAGTAAAAATATTCTCAAGTGAGGTGTTTGCCATTTAACGCTTCTACAAGTCACTATTTTAAATTAAAAACTAGCCAATTATTTTAATCCTTCAGTGGAGGTGTGGACTTCTGAGAATCTCACACTATTATTCAGAAATATATTTTTTAAGTTATTTATAATTACAATCTTAAAAAGTACTTAGGGCTCAGCTCCTTTTTCAAGGCCGGATATGTTGTGGCAGGTTCAGTTAAAGATCATGAGAGCATTAAAATACCTGCACATGGTTTGGTGTCTGAGCTTAATAATAATTAACAAATACCTGATCAATAAAGTTTCATTCAGTTATGACAAAAAAATATCTAATGCTGTTTGAGATGCCATGGAACATAGCCATCCTGTCTGTCACTCCAGAAGAGTGATATAATGCGATATCTCAGTCACATGAAGAAATAAGGTTCTGATACCTAAATTTGGGGTTCTACAGCCTGGGACAGAGTCTCACCCTTCACAGCTTGGTAGAATTCACTGCACTATTAGATTTTCAGCACAAAATCCTCAGAGAAATTTTACTGGTATCTATCAACCATGTCAGCTTTGCTGTGCTAACACCACATGACTTATTTCAGAATAATTGTCTTATGTGTTGGAATTCATTGCACTATTTCAGATAATAAAATTGTAAACATCTGCTTGTGAGCTAGTCACAACAGAGTCAGTAATTAATTTAAGGTACAATTCATCTTATCAACAGAAGTGTCTATATTAATGCCTGTGTCTTAGAAGTTCTTGCTTTTATCATTAAATAAGGTGGCCAACTAATCTGTAGACTTATAAGAAACATCTGATGGATCCCTGCTACAGCAATTTTTTACTCTTCAGTGACATATATATAAATGCTTTAGATCTAATCTTTTTATGCTCAAGAAGGTAAGTGTCTATGTCAATTGTGGGTCTGAATGCTCAATTCACCAGCAATTATGTTTTAACTGTAATTAGAGCCCTAGTTTGAAATTACTGGGAGTTAGCTAAATATACTTTAAGGCATTGACTACTAAAATCTGTGTTATACGTAGAACCTGGAAGACAAGCACAAAGCAAGGAATAATTGGCTATGTCATGCTCAGTCGACCAGAGGCAGAATTGATGATGTCTGCAACTGCTAAATAAAAGAACTGGGGACCTATCTATCTCTGCTCCTCATGCCAGGTGTCACAAACTGACTTAAGAAGTTATATTGCTTGGAGACATACCTCTTCAGAACTGACAAGAGAAAACTGGAGAGGAAACTTAAGTTCTTGACACCTCACTGTGTACACTGCCTTTTATTATCTCATTTTATGGCAAGGTTGTGAATTTATGCAACATTCTCTCCCTCTAAAGGCCTAGCCATCAGCTAACAAGTGTGGATAAAAACTAGTTGATAACTACTTGGCCTCAAAGAGAGATGTTGGTCTTTGACTCACTTTTGTTAAGCAGTGTACGCAAAGAGCCATTTCTGCCTTAAATCCATTGCTTTTTAATGTAGACCAAGACATTAGTAAAATGGCCACTTCTAATGATTCTCTCTACGAACCACGTATCTCCAGGGAAAAAGACTGTCAACAATCTTCTGCTTTTTTAACACTCACAGAAGGTTAAACTTATAAAATATTCAAGTAATTGCACAAAACATGAGATTCTAATTCTTCTTTCTCTTTCAATGATGACTTTAATTGACAACTTTGTTAGTTTCTAAGGAAATTTTCTCAGCAAATTTGACAAGCTAATTTTGAAGAGAATCAAAAGGCTGAACAGCACAATATTTGATTATAAATTACCAGAAAAAATCTATTATTTTTTAAGATCTTCTGCTTAAAATTTGAAATTTAGCACTTACATCCTGATTCTGCAGGTGTATTGCAAATTTACTTTCTCATAATTATAAGCTGTTAACTAGCATTTGTAGTATGACAGTTCAAAGTCACTTCTTTAACTTTAATCAGATCATACTGATTTTAGTATCTATTGTTTTCTGATACCACAGTTATGGTCACATTTTTGATTAATATTCTCCACATAAATGGCTTCAGGATCATTAAACTTCTTTAATTTATTTATACAACTATAAGAGATACCGTCTCAGTACTTGCAAAACAGTGGGCTTAGTTTCCTGGCATTTCTCAGACTCCCTTTTGCTACACTCACTTTCTGCTCTTGTTTAAAGCTGCTCTTCCATCTGTTCCTACCCAAAACCAAGTAATTTCAGGTATTAAACATCACATATTTTATTAATTGATATTATATGGCATGTGCTTATCTTGGCATTTTCTTAAAAGATGAGAAAATGCATTTCATAGAAAAGGACTGAGTACTTCAGTAGTAGAAGTAGTAACCACTTTATTAAGTACTGAAATGATTCAGTAGCCAATAAATGTAAGTGCACATTTCTTTGTTGTCTTGGGTTCTGAAGACCTTCCATTCTGAGCACTTAGGTAGAAGAGAAAATATAACTTAGGAGAAATAAATTATGTGACAACAAAAATATGGGGTTTGTTGATTTCCTAGTATGGGATGAATATATGGATTTAAAAAAACAAAACAAAACAAAAAAAAATCCCAAACACTGGAGGAAAATGGAAAGTCGGGACTACATCGAAAAGAAGAAACATCATAAAATGAAGTTGATGTGAAGAGACTGAGAGAAGGCTGAAGCAAAAATACCAAACCACTGCAGCACTAGGAGGCTGTCTGCACAAAAATGTGGCCTCTCACTCTTGGCCTTTCGTGAATTGGTACTGACTCCAGGGGTGCCGCGGCTTAGATTGTACTTGATGATGTACCAAACTACCAAGTAAACAGTTCCAGGCATTCTGCATTTTCCACAGGTTACTGACAGGCAGCAGAGAGAAAGTCCAGAGTTGTTCCCTGTTTAGAGGATCCCCACAACAACCAATTTCAAGAGCAGATGGCCTTTCTCAAAAACTTGGCCACAAATGAATTTCAAAAGGGAAGTGCAAACATAAAGGAAGTGGGAAGTTCCTCAGAAATGTTGCAGTTAAGAATACTCTGTTTTGTAGATACAGTGTTGAGCAAGAGGTTTACCTTTCAAGGTGATTAATTTCTTTCTAATTTCTGAAGTAAAATCTCTCTGGTGTGCAAATAGCTTCAGTGTTATTTTTCCTATGGTCTGAGTATGCTGTTCTCTGGTACACGTTTTCAAAATTATTTGAGGGCTAATGTTTGAGTTCATCATCATTCTTTCAAAATTCTATAAATTAAATTCTAGATGGCCATCTCATACTTACTGCACAAAGAGACTCACAAATTATTTGGTTTAGTACTTACTCCAGGTGAAAATGTTCTCATTTGAGTTTATGTAAAATGTAGCTGGACAAGTACTACTTTGGTTTTGCAGTGTCCAGAACTCATTTAGGTTACGAAAGACATATATGTTGACTGAAGAATATATTTTCTGTAAAGTCCAGAAAGAAAATACTCTCTATACTGGACTGTAAAACAGTTCTCGTTTTTTTCCTCCATACCATTCAAAGTGGACAAATTTTAACTAGAGAAAGAATATGCTCACATTCCTCTCTAAATATTATGTCTATTAGGATTTGATTTTGGAAACACAACTTAAGTATTTTCGAACAAAATAAGAACTGCAATATGAATATACAATATAATTGCTTAAACCTCTATCTATTACGCTATGAGAGTAGAGAGAGGTACAATTTCTTTCTGTCACTGTCACAGAAAAGAAACTGTTTTAAGTGTCTAATCCCTGAGTAACGTTCAGTTGAACCCCTAATAGCTTTATAGAGTCTTAGGTAAAAATGTATTTTCGTCAGCACTCAATGTTTCTTACATTGGATGACTTGTACTTCTTTATGTTGTATTTTGTATGTCTCATTTTAAGATACTCAAATTTTTTTGAGAGCCTGAGTTTGCTGTAGAGAAAGCAGGAGACAGATGTTAAAAGTTTGGGTCATTGTCCAAATACCAAATCAGTTTAACCCCTAATTCTCTGGAACTGGATGCACAAAAGGCACGGTTAAAAGTATCTATCAATAGTATGAATAATATAATCAGTCATAAAGATTTCTCCACACATGCAATGCAGTACCACATGTTTGAGTCTCACATAATTAACATGTACTGCAAATTCATTTTCAGGAGCTTTCTTTTCCATTCATAACTGATTTAACAACGTGCAAGTGTGTGGTGTTGCTGCACAATTACAGGTGTTTGTTTCATTTTTACTAGATGAGGTATAATTAATATGCAAATACTTTTCTTTTTTTTTTTGGAGACATGTTGGTATATTAAAGAGCAATGCGTGAGCTATGGAACAGTGACAGGATAAATATCAGGAGAGTTCATTTATGTGTGTGCTGAGGGAAGGAAGTTGCAAATTTCTTTGTCCCTTACTACTAAAAAAATTCTGCGAAGTTATGCATCAAGAAGGAGCTTCAGAAACAGCAGAAATTAAAGATGTAAATAAAAATGAGATGGGAAGTAAGACATAACCAGTTGCCCCATCAGGAAGCACAGTATCAAAATTACACAGGAAAGAGCAGGACAAAAAAAATCCTAGGAACAAATATGAGATGGTAAACAGAGGAAACAACAATGGAGTTTTTTCTGAAATTCATTTATGTACATCAGAGACAAAACCAGTGTAACTATTTGGGGTGTAAAACTGAATGGGAGAAAATGAGAGCTGAATTCGAACAATTATATGAGAAATATCTCATATCCATGATTGTGAGATACTGTCAGTACCAATTTTGCCTTTTCTGGAGCTTTGGGACTCATTCACAATTTCAATGAAGTTTCTTTTGGAAATCTACTAATCTATACATATTAGGACCACCAGTATTTGAACAGGCATTGTTTTACATCTTTGTTGGTGACATGGACAGTTGAATTGAGTGTACCCACAGCAAGTTTTCTGACAACACCAAGCTGTGTGATGTGGTCGACACACTAGAGTGAAGGAAAGCCATCCAGAGGGTCTTTGACAGGTTTGAGTTGTGATCTGTGTAAACCACATGAAGTTCAACAGAGCCAAGTTCAGTGTCCTGCACCTGGGCCACGGAAATATCAAGCACAAGTACAGGCTGGGCAAAAAGATGGATTGAGAGAGACTTGGGGATGCTGGTTGACAAGAAGCTTTTCATGACTTGGTAACATATGCTTGATGCCCAAAAAGCCAACAGTATCCTGGGCTGCATCAAAAGAAGTGTGACCAGCAGGTCAAGGCGGGGGAGGGGGATTCTTCCCTCTGGTCTGGTGAGACCCCATATGGAGTTATGTACCCATCTCGGAGGCCCCAACATAAGAAAGACCTGGAATGAGTCCAGAGGAGAGCCATGAAGATTATGCAAGGGTTAGAACTCCTCTCCTATGAAGAGAACCTGAACGAGTTGGGGCTGTTCAGCCTGGAGAAGAGAAGGCTCCAGGGACACCTTGTAACAGCCTTCTAGTACCTAAAAAGGGTCTACAGGAAAGCTGGAGAGGTACATTTTAGCAGGACATACAGTGATTGGACAAGGTATAACAGCTTTTAACTGGAAAAGAGTAGATTTCGATTAGATGTTCGAAAGAAATTTTTCACTGTGAGGGTGATGAGGCATGGGATCAAGTTGCCCAGAGAAGGTGTAGCTGCTCCCTCCCTGAAAGTGTTCAATGACAGGTTGAATGGCACTTTGAGCAAGTCGATATAGAGGAAGGTGACCCTGCCCATGTCAGGGGAGCTGGAACTAGATGATCTTTAAGGTCCCTTCCAATCCAAACCATTCTAATATTCTATGATAACAAATATTACCCTTAATTTTTCCCCTATTAAGACTGCTCTGTTCAGCTTTTATCCAAGACCTAACCAGACATTGTCAATATAACATGTAAATTACATTCTTGCATGACTTTTCACAGGTGATAAAACTTCACAACTGAAGGAAAAATGACAACTGAGATCTATTACGTTTCAACTTGTCCTTTTCCTCCGTTCATAATTCTGTACCCATGAGATGTGATGATTAACCATCCGGCCTTACATTGTCTTACTGAACAGTGTGAAATTCCAGTGGCTTCAGGGCTGCGTGTCTGTCAAACTCAGCAACTTGGAGATTGTCAGTAGGTTTAATGATGTATTAATGCAAACAGCAATACCAAATGATACTTTTGACCACTTCAAAATCAGTTGGATATTTTGCCAACTAGTCCTACAGAAAGACTATTCCAGGAATTTTTTTTAATTTTTCAGATTGTTAATATTTACTTTATTATTTATACTTACTTTTGTGGTAACATTGCCCTTTAGCTCAAGCAGATCTCTTTGATCTCTTTGTTCTTGTTGTTTACCCCTGATGTGTTTAATATCATCTGTTCTCTCAGGCTCAGTTTCCAAGAAATTTTCATCTCTTCTTTGCATGAAAAGTTGACTATTCCCTAATCATTTTAGCCTATACCTGTCCCAATACAATTTCATCATTCTTTGAGATAGATGATGAAAACTGCAAGCAGTCATCCATGAGAAGTCTTACTACAGTTCACAGTACTTGGGCTACATAGCCATCACACCCTGACTCATGCAAGAATACCTCGCCTGTCTTACTGACAGGTTTTATTTACTTGTTAGTTAAAACCACCAATCAAAGTTGCTGGTTAAATGGCCATATTCACTGTCTCAAATATAAACATGATTTGAATCTAATTAATACCTTTATATTTCAACTATTACTGATGGCACCATATTTCCAAGATAATCTGCCCATTATTAAAGTCTTTTTAATAACTATATATTTGTGTTTTTTACAGAACTACCAAGTAAACTAACTGTTTGCTTTCAATTTCCTTTCCATTCTATAGAGTACCAAATTTTCCTTTTCTTGCATTTTAAATCCAGAGACAGAAACAAAAAGATTTACAGGTCTAACCTAAGATTCTCATTTTTAATACTACTGTTGACCACAGAAGAAGTAAGAAAAACTTTAATGTGCTACATTTCTTATGATTTGTACTAACTTTACAAAGGTAAGAACTCTGTGGCATAGTTACAAAACAAATAATGCTTAATCACAGTTGTAATGTTCTCATATATCCAGACACTAGTAGAAGACTAACTATAATCAAAATACTAAAATTTGAGCTACTGAGTCAGAGTTTGGGGGCTTTTGGGTGGGAACAATATGGTTAATGAGCATTTGAACATTATTTTCTCTGTCATTTTATTTTGTTCTTGCTGTCTTAAATATTTGAACACAAAATGGTAGAACACTGTCTTAAATTGAACATGTTTTTAAAAGCATATACTTCTAGAAGTTATACAGCTGTTAGGTTTTGAGTCAAATCTGCTGCTACATGATTGCTTCACACTTCATTCTTCTATGATATAAGTGCCTTTCTCCTGAGATAAGTGAAGTTTCATGTCTCTGTTCTGCAAGAAACTCCACTTAGTTGGATTCCTTTGCCCTATAAAGCCAAAGGTCTGATGAAAGTCTTGGTTAAGAAAATTGCCCTGGAGCTAGGAAAGGGAAATTGAACTGCTCATATGAAAGAATTTGGTTATGAGAGCTTTTTCTCAAGCCACTTGGACCTGTCAGGGTTAGCTATCAGACCTATCAAGGTTTTAGGGGTTTTAATGTCATATAAACCCTGTATATGACTGAAGCTTTCATACCTTTTACTCAGCAACAATCCTATTTCTACAGATATGAGCATTTTTCATAAGCAGAAAATATCTTATAGTTGGGAGGCTTCGCTACTGAGCATACAGTTCAGACTGCGTCTGGTGAAAATACAGCTGCTTCACAAGATTACTGTATAAATTATCCAGAAAAAATATTACTTTGTTGTAAAGACTGGCAAAAACTCATGAGTGTTTAAGCTTCACTATATAGCCAGAATCACTCTCAAACATCCTTTTAAAACAAGACTCCTAGGATACAGGAGGACTAAGAACTCATAGCACCATGAATCCCCTGCCATCACTTTCCGATGCACTGGGGAAAGAGGGTACCAACGGATGAGTACAAAACTGCCACTAGATCTCCACCAGAACACATTGTCCTGCGGGAATCAGGGGATCAATATTCAAGTGACCACCTTCCTAAGCAACAAATTCCTGAGGATTCTGGGGGTTCAGCAGTGATCCTGAATACCATTCTGCACAATATGCCTTGCTTGTTACAATGATTAATAGAAAACACTTCTTTGATGCCTTGGGTATCAGCTGTCTACCCGGACTGTGTAGCTTCTGAGGATTCACATGCTATTACACTTTGAGTACCTGAAATATGTCCCATGGAGCTGGAAAATTATAAAGGCTCCTTCTTCTCTGTTTGCTTCTTTGTCAAACCTTTGGAAAAGGACTACTTGTTTATTTTGGGTAACTCCTCCCCTCAAAAGACTAAATGAAGTGCTTAGTTGGGAATACAAACCCCATTGTCATGTCTATCACTACAGTAAAAAGTGTATGAGTACAGAGAACCAGGCAACCTTTTATGATACTTCCACCAGACATTTTCCTAGCCTTCAAGCGTCTGCAACACAAGAACTCCTTGACCCAAAAATTGTTTTCATTTTTCAGTAATTCTGAATGGATTTCTTCTGTATGAACTTGTTCAGTCTCTCTCGAAAAACATAACAACTTGTAGTATCTTGTAAAAGGGAATTTTATACTTAGATAGCACATTTTGTAAAGAACTCAGTAATCCTTAACCCAGAACAGACTGAAGTAAATAATAAATGGATAAATAAAGGTATTTATTCACAAGAAAACACTGTGATGTTTTGCTATACATGACAGCAAAATAGAGGCATAGGTGAAGAAGTGAATGAAATCACTGCTAATCCACTAGAGTAAGATTAAAAAGGGTTTTTTTTACCACAATTCTTGTAACAAACCATTCGTAATGTCTTTTTTTGTATGTCTTACATATCAGAGACAGCAACATTCTGAGGGACAAAGTCTCCCATTCAGAGTCCTTCCATTTGTCTGTATTTATTTAACATTTTTCTCCAAAGCAGGTTTACTTCCTACATTTCTCAGAAACAACCTACCCATTCTCCTTAATTGAAATACATACTGGTTCACTTTCTCACTCTCTTAGAAAGGTGAATATCTCTTTGTTATAACAAAGAAACAAATGTGTCATCTCACTATTTGACTGACCAGTTAACCTCAAGTTATAAAACTCTTCCCCTTTGTGACATGACATACTTACATGTTCAATCCTGCCTCAAAGGCTGGCTCTTATTTTTTATTCTCAAAGATGAAACCACACATTCTGTTGCTGGGCTTCATCTGACACCAAGCACAAGCATTTGTAATGACTGTACCATTCTTCAAGCTTGCTATGACAAATTTTAAAATACATTTTGAGGGAAATTTAATACCTAGATGTACAGACTCTTTACACTTTCAGCTAAAAAAATCACACTGAGGGACTACAAATTCTGCCACTTCCGTCAAAATTTTCCCAAGTACCATTAAAAAGGGCTTATGGTAAATGTTAAGATCATCCTATAGTGGCATGGCTAAATCTCCATCTACTGTGGAGTAACTTGGTCTTAAACTGATCTATTAATAATTCATTCACACCAATAGTGAAAACATCAATGGTTCTTTTTATATCTTGTGCATCCAAACATTAATTAATCTGAAATGTACAATAACATATTCTAGAGCATAGAAAAAACATTTCTTGATGGAGTTTACAAAAATATGCTTCTGTTATGTTGTAATTCCATTCCACAAAAAGGAACTGAATTTTGCAATTATAATTACAGGTAGTTTTTCCAAGGTTTTTTTTTTAGTCCTTTTTTTTTTTTTTTTTCCTTTTTTATATATATTTTTGTATCAGTGTCAAGCAACAGATTTTCTGGAATTCTTTCCAAATGGATCCTTTAATAGGATCCATTCTTTCCAAATCTCTCTCCATATTTAGAATTTTCAGGATTGAATGCTATAGTCTTTTTGTGAATCAGGACCCAATTCTTTCACGAAATGTCATGCAGTCGTATTGTTGACAATGTGTTTGGAAAAAAATATCTAGCTATTGGAACATCAGAATCAGTACACTTTTGATGCTTACTTCAGGGAAAACAAATTTTTTGGACAGCAGACTTCTGAAGAAGAAATTCTCCAGTTTCTGGGGTTCAAAAAGATTTGTGTCTCTACTTCAGAAATTTTTTGGGGGGGGGCAAAATTTGACAAAATAAGTAATTTTTTTTTTTTTTTTTCCCCATTCTCTTGCTTTCCTTCCCTTCCCTTTTCACTATTATTAACCACACTGGAAAAATGAAAGAATGTACATACGCAAAATATGAAAATAGCACAAAGGAAGGTTTTTTCAATGAGAAATATTTAAAAATCATATTATTAGAAATTAATAAAATCTAACAAAAGATTATTTAAAAAATTTAAAATCTTCCATACAGTTTTCTCAGTATTAAACAGCTCTATCAAGTGCCTTCCTAGATAGAAGTGAAACTAAGAATATAAACTGTTTGAAACAGGGTCTGAATCCACATTGAACTGTATGGTAGTATCAGAAATGTTAGAATACAGTGACACAATTTGTTTTCAGATAATGAAAGTACAGACAAATGAAGTGTGTAGCCATTGTATGCATGTAAATTCATATGATAAAACACATCTCTTCCTCCTCCAAAGACTGATTCTGCAGAAACAGCCCACCCACAATTATTCTCATTATTTTTTTTCGTAATCATAAGATTGTGATTTTCTCTAATGCCTGATACATATCACAGAAGCCAATGATGTTTAACTAGAAAAAATGAAAATAAAATATGAATAAAAGTCTTCCAGAACAAGCATACTTGTTCAGAAAGTATATCACCTCATCTGTACTCATTTACAACCCAGCAAAAACTAGCAGGAGTTCAAGAAGAAGATTCCTCCCTTTAATATTAGACTTTGAACAAGTCCTTAAAAAATTTCTACTGAAATGAAATAGCACTTACATTGATAAGTTATAAAATCTGAAATAAGGATTTATCTTGAGCAGTCAAGGTCATATGTGATCATGAGTATATTTACAGATTTCCAGGGCATTTTAACATGATCGGTATCTGAAAATACCAAAATATTATGAAAATGGAAATCATGGTAGCTATTTCAGGTAAATAATCAGCCTTTCATTGGCCAAGGTAATTCAAACATGTGGTATAAAATATGTAAAAAACAATTGAAATTACCAGCATCTAGAGCAACCTGATGATTTGCAAATCAAATATATAAACCAAAAAATATGAAGCATACCATTTTTAACACCATACAAATAACACTTTATTGAGATATCAAAGAAAAAGACCGGAAATTATTATATGGAAATAAGGAAGCCATTTTTGATGCAAATAACACAAGGAACTCAAGAGAGAAACTTTATTCTTTATATAGGGTCGTTGGTTTTAAAAACTATCCCTCTGGTCTTGCTTGCCTGTTTAAAGTTCTTTTCCTAATATTTCTCAGAAGACAATGCTCACTTTCTTCAGAGTTGTGGGTAACATCCAACTCAGGATATTCTATGATTCTATTTGTTATATAAATACATTCTATTAATATACTAGAATAGTCTTCACCCTTTACTGCAGAGGGTAGCATAGTGTCAACAGAAGAGGAAAAGGCCGAGATACTAATTGCTTTCTTTGCCTCAGGCTTTAATAGAAAAAAGAGTGGTCCTCAGGATACCCAGCTCCCAGAGCTAAAAGTTAGTGATGGGGTGCCAAATGAAGCTCCCATGATCCAGGAGGAAAAGACTAGTGATCTACTATGCAAATTAGACACCCACAAAACCACTTTCAATCATCTACCAGTAGTCATGGTTAATTGGAGAAGTCCCAGTTGACTGGAAATTAACAAATGTAGCACCTGTATACAAGAAGGTTTGGAAGGGTGTTCTGGGGAACTACAGGGCTATCAGACTGACCTCAGTGCCAAGGAAAGTCATGAAGCAGATCTTCCATGGTACATCACTTGGCACGTGCAGGACAAGAAGGGGATCAGGCCCAACCAGCATGGGTTTAGGAAAGGTATGTCCTGCTTGACCAACCTGACAAGGTTCTTCTATGACCAGGAGATCTGCTTAGTAGATGAGGGGAAGGTTGTGCATGTTGTCTATTTTGACTTCAGTAAAGCATTTGACACCATCTCCCACAAGATTCTCCTGGAGGAACTGGCTGTTCGTGGCTTGCATAGGTACACTCTTTCCTTGGTGAAAAACCGGCTGGATGTCCAGGCCCAGAGAGTGGCAGTGAATGGAACTAAATCCAGTTGGTGGCCAGTCATTAATGCTGTCCCCAAGGCTCAACATTAGGGCTGATCCTGTGTAACATCTTTATCGATTATTTGGACAAAGGGATTGAGCGCATCTTCCATCAGTTTGTAGATCACACCAACTTGGGAGAAAGTTTTGATCTGCTGGAGGGTAGGAAGGTTCTAAAGAGGGATCTGGAGAGACTGGATTGATGGGTTGAGAACAATAGCATGAAGTGCAGTAGGGCAAAAGGCCAGGTACTGCACTTTGGCCGCAACAACCCCAGCCCTACAGACAGAGTGGCTGGAAAGCTGCTCAGCAGAGAGGGACCTGGGGGTGCTGGTCAACAGGAAACTGAACATGAGCCAGAAGTGTGACCAGATGGCCAAGAAGGCCAATGGCATCTGGCCTCCATCAAGAATTGGGTGATCAGCAGGACTAGGGAAATTATTGTTCCCCTGTACTCAGCACTGGTGAGGCTACATATTGAGTACTGTGTCCAGTTCTGGGCCCCCCGTGTCAAGAAAGTCATTGAGGTGATGGAGCAGGTCCAGAGAAGGGCAACAAAGCTGGTGAAGGGTTTGGAGCACAAATCCTATGACAAGCAGCTGAGGTAGCTGGAGGGGACCTCATTCCCTCTACAACTGACTGAAAGGATGGTGTAGGTCAGCCTCTTCTACCATGTCTCAAGTGAAAAGATGAGAGGAAACAACCTTAAATTGAACAGGGGAGGTTCAGGTTAAACATTAGAAAACAAATTTTCACTCAGAGAGTGGTTAGGCTTTGGAATAAGTTTCCCAGTGAGTTGGTGGAGTCTCTGGAAGATGTCTGGATGTGACATTTGGGAATATGGTGTTATGGTGGTGTTAGATTGACAGTTGGACTAGATGATCTTGAAGGTCTCTTCCAAACTTGATGATTTTGTGATTCTCTGAAAAATAAAATATGAATAAATATTTTAGATTATGTAGCAGAATACAATCCAGGCATGCTGGAGAAGCTAAACTGTATTTTGAGTAAATGAAGTTTGCTATGAACTTCTTTGGTTTTTTTTGGTTTTTCCCAAAGGTAGTTTTACGATCCTATCTTTCTGAGATGTGAACTGGAAGGGTATCCACATTTACATATGGGTTCCTCTACCTGTGTATAACCAAGATTTTCAGCTACTAAAACCTTACAATTAATTTGTTTGGTTGTTTAGCATTTTTGGAATTCAGACCATCACTTTAAATTTATAAAAACTATTTAGGATATTAATTGCAAGCATTTATTTATGAAAGCAATCAAAATTTTCTAAAATAAGAAAGGTAGACAGTTAGGGATCACATGCACTTATATTAGATACTTTAGTCCACTGTTTATAGAGGAAAGGCATTCCCCATTAGCTGGTCATCTCATTAGCTGAATCTCTTTCATTGAGTTTATAGGGAACAAACTGCCAATAATACACTTTCTTTATTCAGTGTGTTCAATTTCTAAGAAGAAACTGATAAGAGAGGCAAAGCATGAGAGAGGAGTGTCCAAGCATTGGCACAATTTCTAGAGCATTTACAATTTCTAGAGCATTCTTCTCTGAAACAGAAATCTTACAATTTGAACTCTAAGCAGTTTGCATGTGCAAACTCAAAGAATTATATCCAAGTCTAGGCAGACTTGAAAGAACCCCCCCACAAGCAAAAGAGTTTTTGCCTGTCATGCCATGAAATACCCCGCATAGTAACATTTTTTACCTTTCAGTTTTCAGTTGGAGCTGACTATATCAAGCAAGAAAGGAAGCTGGTCAGCCAGAGACTAAATCCATTCAGAAGGCAATCTGTGGAACTGTGAGATTGTGCTCTTTCGTCCCAGATTTCATTTAATTGCTCCTGCTTTTAAATCTAGCAATAACCAAATGCAGTTATGGCCAAAACCTAAGATCTGCTCCTTTTGCTCTTCAGGCAGATTTCCTGTTGTTGGCTCCTCATTTTGTTCTGTAATTCCAATATATCTGGCTATATACTCTCAAGAGAAAAGTTGACATTAGTTTTGTCCAATCTTTATTTAGACATACTCTACTCAGATGTGGGTTTAACCTTTTCTGTGCCCATCTTCCAACCCCCAGAAATCAGTACTCATTATGAGAAAAGCTTATTAGTATACTTCACTTTTTGACAGACATGAGCCAGACCAAATGCAAAATGGATAAAGGCACCTCACATTTAATATTAATTTTCTTTATAGTCAATAGAAATATCCTGGGCATGATGCTTATGACATTCCAGGGATGTGCAGACGGAGTTGATCAGTCTTTCTCTTCCTGGCAAATTCAAAACTTTAAAGCAGCCTTTTTCTTCTACTGCTCATTACTCATTTCCAGAGAAGGGACACTTGATCAGCTAGTAAAATGGTTGGGGAGGATTAACGCATCAAAATTGTTCGGGGGTCAATTCAGTTGAGAAGTATTGAAGATCTCTCCATGGCTAAATATTTTTTTGTTTCATTACAACTGAAATAGTAATGCCAGAAAGAAGGGTTAGTCCGGCTAGGGTAATACAAGGACTCAAACTATCACCTAAATTAAGCAGATTGTATTATTCTCTGTCAGTTCACAGAGAATAATACAAAGACTTACTTCTTTGGTGATAAGGCACTTAATGTTTCGGGAAGACAGTAAAATTTCATTACAATACTATCTTAACGGGCAGGACTGCAATACACTCTGAATTTCTGTCAAATTTGTAATTTCAATTTTGTGTGCTCAGTCCAAGAACACATAGATTTACCTTCTTCAAGTGACTGCACATATTTTCCAGTAAATATGTGGCTATATGTCAGAAAAAGATCCAGAAAACACAAAGAAACAGGCTTGTGCGCTAAAACTGCAGACTTTTTCAAGCATGTTCATAAAGTTTCCCTTTCTATTATCTGAACTTCTTCTGTGGATTTTCAGGTAGGAAGAAGTGATCAAATCTATTGATTTCTGAGTTCATCCCACTTAAATACACTCTAAGTTCATTCTGTAAGTATACGGCAGTTTTAAGACAAGCTTACAATAGAACTTTTAAAATGTTGTTGAGCATCCATCATTTGGTGAAAAACAATCAGAACTATTTGGTTTTTTTATCAATATGTCTTGAATCAAGTATTTTAACAAATTTTACAATACACCATGTTGTACTTATGAAAAAGAAGTCTCTTTTATTGGTAGCTGTATTTGGTGCTAGAAACTTATCTTCTAAGGAAAAAGATCTATTATGAATTCTTGTAGAAGTTGCCCAGATGCACCTGTTTGGACACGACCCATTCCAACTGGCTCTAGTGGACCCACCACAGGACACAGCTGAGCTCTTCAGTCAAGATGGTGGTGCCTTGGGGAAAATATGTTTAAGAAAGGGAAAAATGCTCCATGGCAGTAAGGAGTGAGTTAAAAATGTGATAAACAGTCCTGTGAGAACAAAGGTGAGAGAAGAAAGAAGGGGAGAAGGTGATTCAAGTGCCAGAGCAGAGATTCTCCTGGAGCTTGTGGAGGACCCCATGACAAAATGTCTCTGTATTGACCCACAAGCCTTTTCATCCTCTTTCACGCCTGAGTCCCTCTGAGAAGGAAAAGCACATGAACAGCTGGGTGGCAGTTTGGCTGTTGATGAAGACCAACCTACTACAGTTTTTCCTATTTACCTTTTGACACATTGATATAAAAAAAAGAATACCTTTTATCTCTTATTCTTCTTTTACACTTTATCATGTTTTAATTAATTTAGACATATTATTGTATTTTCTTTTATACCATTTTCACTCATTTTCAAGTCATGATCCTTCCTCAAACTTAATTCTAAATAGAAAAACTTATAGTCTTAGATAAGTGTAAATTTGAAACATTTACAGTTTTAGAACAGCTCTTGAGGAACCTGAAAACCCTTACATTTATAGGAAACTGACAACATGACACTAATTCTAAAACAAAACAGTTTTCCAATCTCTTTTTTGTACAAGTATATATAAAGATACATTCATCTGAACTTAACAGACTGGAATTACTTTATTGCTTTCAAGATAGTAATAATTGCACAAATTATCCCTGAGCTGAAAGGTGTAAACTCATTACACAAAACAAAATGATTCATACTTTGCTGAACAAGGGCCTCAAAGTGCATTTACAACATCACAGTATACCAAAAAAAATCTATCTTATATACAATTCCTATTCTAAAACTGTAGGCAAAAAAAGTGTTTACTGGAAGGTGAAAAATAAGACTCTGCCTCCTATTCAGTTGAAGCTTGAGGAAGCATAAAGGAGTACAAGGCTGATCAGGGAGTGGACAACTTTTCTTGTAGAAATAAAAGGAAGTTGAGCAAGGTAGGTTGCAAGCTAATATGAGCCTTTACATTGTATAAACACTTCAAAGGGAGGTAACAAGTTTTTTTAATATTTTTCCTTTGGCTGCAGTAGACAGGGTCACTGTAAAATCAACCTGAGATTGCTAATCTGGAAAATCAGAGGACTCTAACCACCAGTAGGGAGGTTCTGGAGTAATTTTCCACCAAAAATTAAAAATAATATATAAAAAATAACAATTAGCATGTTATCTGAATGGTATATAAGAAGACGTGTATAAAAGGAGGTGCTTGTTAGGAGCAAAGCTTGGACTTGGTAGTTCAAAGGTTCTTTCTTTTCAACTCCTTTTGTGTTTATAATTTTTTTTTTTCTTAGATCAAGAATTCTTCATGTACACTGGCACACATTCAGACCTAAAGAATATGACACTGTGGTGGGTTGACCCTGGATGCCAAACACCTATCAAAGCCACTCTATCACTTCCTTGCTCAGCTGGACAGGGGAAAGAAAATATAAGAAAGGTTGATAAATTGAGATAAGAACAGGGAGAGATCACTCACTGAATATTGTCACAGACCAAACAGACCTAAATTGGGGAAATTAGCTGAATTTATTACTAATCAAAATCCAAGCAGGATATTGAGAAGTAAAATAAATCTTAAAAACACCTTCCGAGGATCTATCTCTTCCCCCCGCAACAGCTCAGGGAGATAAGGAATGAGAGTCACAATTGTTTCTACCACTGCTCAGGGAGAGAAGTCTTTCCCCTGATCTAGTGTGTATCCTTCTTATGTGAGACAGTCCTCCACAAATTTCAACCTGAGTCCCTCCCACAAGCATGAATGGCTCCAATGTGGTCACTTTTCCATAGGGAAACTGTCCTTCAGGCACAGGGTGCTTCAGCATGGGTCCCCCACACGTTCACAAGTTCCACCAGGAAAACCTGCTCCAGTGTGGACTCCTCTCTCCACGGGTCTACCTGTCCATACCAGAACTCTGCTTCAGCACAGGCTTCCCCACAGGTACAGCCTCCTTTGGGCATCTACCCACTCTGGTATGTGCTGCTCCACAGGCTGCAGAAGGATCTTTGCACCTCCGTTGACCTCCACAGGCTGCTCCGACTCCTGAAGCACCTCCTCCCTCTTCTTCTCCACTGACTTTGATGTCTGTAGACTTGTTCACGCACTCTCAATCTGCTCTTGTCTGGCTTCAATTATATCTGCACAAAACCTGGTTTTTCCTTCTTAAATGTGTTATCACAGAGGCGTTACTGTCATTCCTGATCAGCTTGGCTTTGGCCAATGGTGGGTCTGTTCTGGAGCCAACTCACATTGGCTCTGCCAGACATGCGAGAAGCTTCCAGCAGCTTCTCACAGAAGACACCCTTGTAGCTTTCCCGCTACCAAAACCTGGCCACGGGTTTACAATCTGGCATTAATTAATTTTTAAAATAGGTTATTTAATCCTTAAAAAAAGGATTTTCTCCATTCAATCTCAGATTAGTATGCAAATTGTATTACACTTTTCTTTCTTTTTTTTATTTAAATCACAATGCTTTAATTTAACTGAACGTCAAGAAAATAGGTTTATTTTCCTGAAAGGAAGATAGATAATTAAATCTTCCATGAAAATGAGTAGGTCTTGTTAAAAAAACCTAGTAAGAAACATTTAATTGTAATTTACTGAAGGAGTGATGTATTAAGAGACTATAGATCAAAACATTTGAGATGCACAAACGAGATGGGCCAAACCAGAAGAAACTAGTACTTAAATAAGAGGTAGACATCCACACTTAATGTCACCTCTATTCTTTTGTGAGTCTTCAAAAGCAGGACAGTAAATATCACTTGGAATGACACTGCCAAATCAACATGTCCCTATAATTTCAGTTTTCACATGATGTGTGGTTTCTATTACCACTTCCCTTAAAACAGGTATAAAAACAGGAATAAAAAAATTATTATTGTCATGATTTCACTTATAACTTCTATTAAAATGCCCTTCCATTTCTATGGCATAGTAAGAATATACTGATTCTGTTATGTTCCCTTTTATCCCCTTCTTTGCCTTTGCTGTTGGGCAGTGTCAAGATACTGCTGCTCTGGGAATTAGCTTAGAAAGGCTGCTTTACTGCTCATCACTGAACACCTTCCCACAGGGACCTTTAGTGTCACCTCGGTAATACAACTAGCTGTCTCCAGTCCAGTGCTTGGAATACAACATTTATTTTTACCTTTGATTTGATCTCATATTCTCATGATGTCAGAAGGTGTTTGCAAAAGCTTGGCTTAAATTCTCACTTTTGTAATGTTGCATTATTCTGACTGGCATCATTTACAGTTTATGTGGTGGGGAAAAAGCAAAGAGACTGAGTCTCTGGAAAAAAAAATACTCTTTTGTTTAAAAAAAAAAAGTCACTGTTTATTTTTAAGTTTAACGTGTATTTTAAAGTAATAGTGTAGTGTGCAAACTGGTTCTAAACAAAGCACAAATTATAATGCCCTAGGCAAAAAGTGTATCGGTTCCCTCATTATTGTCTCTTGAGAGGAAAGGAGAACTAAGTAAGGAGAGCATAGAGGCATACTTTTCATTTAATTCTGAGTACAATCTGTATCAATTTTAAACCATTGAATTTAAACAACAGACGTGGGAACACAGCACTGTATTGAAATTGGATACTTGTTCCATAATACAGTTAGGCATGATATTCTTAGACAAGTTTTTGGATCAGTTACAATCAGTTTCTTCATCATACCAGAAGACAGATATTGGATTTATTTTTTATTTGGATACTGATATTTACACAAATCTCCATTTGAATTAAGATGAAAGAATATTTCTCTTTATCATGCAACATATAAATTAAAGACTCACAAATGGAAGAAGCTTCACTGTACAGAGATGCTAGATCAATATTGGCAAATACTTAAAACAGAGAATCGCAGAATATTCTGAGTTGGACAGGACCCACAAGGACCATCGAAGTCCAGCTCCTAGCCCTGCACAACACAGGCCCAATAATCACAACATGTGCCTGAGAATGTTGACTGAGACAAGAGAGGTAAAGGCTTTGTGACTTTACAGTGTTGTTGATTTTGAGACCCCACATCCTGCCCTTTGAGTCGTTCATTTGTCACGTTTTGATTAATTTGATTTCAC
Source organism: Oxyruncus cristatus (assembly GCA_013399855.1). Classification (NCBI taxonomy): domain Eukaryota; kingdom Metazoa; phylum Chordata; class Aves; order Passeriformes; family Cotingidae; genus Oxyruncus; species Oxyruncus cristatus. Next base: position 208,713 of record VXAY01002602.1, read on the forward strand.
AGCACTTTCTTTAAATGGGATTACATTACATTGCACAGGATAACCAATAATACATATATTATTCACTCCCAGTGGTCCATAAAAGTCAGTGATCAAATTTACTGACCATTAAAGAAATACTTCCCTGTAACATTGGCTTCATCCTGATATTTCTGATATTTAAAATATGTGAGACAGCACTGCACTTTGAGTCTGACTAGGGATTAGATTTTTTTTCTCCCTTGCTTGGTTTGAAGGCACCTTAATTCAGCCAGAAGTTCAGTAAGACTGCAACAACTTCACAGTCAGTTTCTCTATTCCAGTGTCCTCTGTTTCAGAAAGGCAAATCAGCAAATGTTTTCATACCTTTTTCAGACCTGCCGCATTCTACACTGCATAATAAGATTTAGTTCTTTTCCTTACCTTTTCCATAACCTTCACCCACCCTGTTTCCAGGTACGTGATACAGAGAATCATGCAATGTCCTTGTTTTGTCTCCATTCACAACAGCTGAAATAAGAATTAAGGGAAATTATATTCTTTCACATGTCCAAGTCAAGGTAGAAAGAAGTTAAGCATCTCTTTATATTCAGAAGAATACTCCCAGAGTAAGCTCTTCTAGTATACCTGGTGGTAGAACTCATCTTGTTTAAATTTAAACACCTACTGTATGGAGACTGCATGAGATCTTGATATGTAGCCTCCTCTTACAGTTAATAAAGAGAAACAGGCAATTCTAGGATGCAGTTTATCTACTTCAAAAGTAGTTGACTAAAATAGAACACATAAACCATGACTTAGAGTAACTCATTTTTCTGTTTCTTTATTTTTCTCAAAAGAAAAAGTCTTAAATGAGGACTTCACATCTAAATAATTCCAGTGTTAGAGCAGATGAAACTCACTTTCATCCCTTTTTTAATATTTTTCTTCATTGAAGTCAGAAGGAAATTGGTCATAATTTGTGAAATGCATAAATGTTGCACCTTTTTGTTTCAGTGAGACATAATTCACATGCCTTTCCATAAAGAAATGATGCTTATGTAGTAATGGGATTTCGTTTACCACATACTTATTGACAGTGTTGATATTTGACAAAACCAAATCCAATATATTTACCTTTTTTTATTATTGTCATTAATGCAAACACTACAACAACATAGCCCTATCCTATGAACCATTTTTTAGTGCAGTTTGGGGTAATAGAAGTTGAACAGTCTATGAGACTGTCCATTATTCTGTTTTGGTACAGATAAAAATGCCCATCTTTTATATTTATCCTGAAAAATGTTGCTGAGGAGTTATAGCACAATATGAAAAAAAGGAATAATTTACAGACTTTTTTGTGCCTGTGTGGTAAAGAACATGGCACTTCAGACTCTGATATACAAAGTTCCAGAAGGTCATTTCTTTCCTTATATATGCAAGTTCCCTGTAAAGCTAACATTTTATCTGTATTCTATTAGCTTTTTTATCAAAGGCCTGCAGGTGTTTTAATATTTTCGACAAAAGACCTACTTAGCAGGCATATTGGCTACAAACACTGAGGGATTTAGGACAAAATCACCAAAAATGTGCTTCAATGCATCCTTGCTTCAATATATTCAATGCTTAACTGTGTATATGCTGTTTTTTTCAAATCATAGAATTCTTACATAGCATCTAATGGATCTTTCATGTTACATGTAAATCTCATATATGCTTGTTGTAAAATTTTATTGGCAATACCCAAATTTCATGCAAATTCAGCAATTACCAAAATGTGATTGCTCATTTCCATTAAGTCAAATGACCTTGTGACTCTTGTCTAATGGTACAGAATTATTTTATAAGATTTATTAATGAGCTACTTATAGTACCAGTGGTGTTCTCAGGAGCAGATTTTCCAGCCTGTGAAGCTGGGTCAGCCTGACATTAATGGAATGTTTGTGATTTACTTGGCAAATAAGTTAATGTTTCTGAGCTGCATTATCAACTTACATATTTATGCAAAATTTCAAGACATCTAAACTCATAATTTTTCTGCCTGATTGCTCTCCAGAACACATCAAATGGATTTAGTATACATAGGGAGAACATATTATCTAAGTACTTCGTAAAGATCAATACCTGAAACATGCCTATTTAGAAACATCTCTTCCTCTCAGGCTCATCTGCTTATTACAGTGGAGTGCTTTCTAATTAACTCCTGAGAAGAATCCAAACTTTAAAGTAGACATGAAAAGGAATGCACTAGCAATGAATAACTTGCAATGTGTTTAATTTTTGGCTATTAACTTCATTGCAAAATCATGGGATACACTCACTTATGTAAGGTGTACCTGTAAAAATAATAAAGATTAGCAGAAAAAAAAAAAAAGGATAAAAGGATTCAGGGCTATCAAGATAATATAAAAATAACAAATTATTTTTTTATTTAAAATATAATTCAGTTAAGTTTAAAACAACTTTATAAATGCAGGTAGCATATATTAGGACTTGGTTCTATCTTTTACCAAGTTCCTCTAGATATAGCTGATTCATGCATTTTATGGTGAATAGGACAGGGTAATAAAAACCTTAATTTGACTTTTCTAATAACGGACAGCTTTCCTGCAGTCAATGTAACATGATTTTATTTGAAATAGAGTATATCTACTGGACATAGAGCTTATGCCATGTTTCCTCACAATCTGCTATAATGACTAATTATCCAACTGAAAAATCTACAACTATTGTAGTTCATTCCCTTTTATTTAATTTTCTTCTGCTTCAGCTGCCAACACTGTTTTTACTCATACTTTCTCTACTACATTAAAAAGCATTCTTTTGTCAGATATCTCAAATATTATGCTAAGGTTACTCTCTCAATTATTTTAAAATAACTGTATTTCACTGTATTTATAGTTTTGATTCTTATGTGTTTCTCCTCAGAATAATAACTGTCCAATCTACAGGAGAGTGAAAAAACTCTCCGATTTTCCCATTTCCTATTATGGGTGAGCATAAAGGGTGGGAATCAGGACCTTGATCACTTTGAGTGTTTTGGATAAAAGGCTTCATCCTAATCCATCACTGTCTACAATTGTAGATCTTGACAGTGATTCAATGCTGTGAATGTTGCTATTGTTTATTGTACATACTAAGAATGAAGAAGCTTCTGTAATTTTGTGATTTGCTTCTGTGCAAAACTGTATGTATGCATATATACAGACCTGGGAGGGAAAGGGTAGTAAGGGGAAGCCTATGTTGTTTATGATGCTCTCTTTGCAGGTTAATTCAGAGTAACTCCGGAATATTATTTCCATTAATGTTGGATTAGGGTTCTAGCTTATCTTTCATGGCTATAGGGAAACCCCATATACTAATAGGGAAATTCATGTAGGACATCTTAAACTGAACATTATTAACGTTGCTCAATGCTGCAATTTAGGAAAAAAAATACGAAAAATAAATTGTTAGAATTATACTGAGGCAAAAAGTGAATATTGGAATTTTATGTTAAGCTTCTGCTTTTTCAGGATTTTGTAAAAATACAAATGTAACAAAAATTTCCATTTAAGGTCATAGGTTAAGAAATTTATGTCTTTTCCTTTGGTTCATGTTATATAGAAAGGTGAGGAGGTTGCCCAGTCACACTGAGCAATACATTGCTATTAAATATGAATATTGAACAGGTTTGTGAAATTTTGCTTGTGACTGCTATACAGTTTTATTTTAAAAACATTCTTTTAATTTGACAAATAACCCCCCAAAAACCCACAAACCCTGCAAGACTACATTTATTCTTCTTTTCATTCAATTCTCTTGAAAGAATAGAGAATACAACACCCAAGAAGCCAAATGTGTCCTCACCAAAATGTGATGTTTCTCAAGTTCAAAGTTGCCGCAGAGTGTATTGTAAGTAAAACATTCCAAAATTTATCTCTGTAGAAGCACTTTGCCATACTATCTTGATTTTGTTTCTAATTACAATAATTATAACTTAAAAATCACACATAATTGTTCTGAAGAAGCTTTAAACAGATACAGCAAAAAAACCTTTTACAATTTTCTAACCGTCTTGTACAAGAAATTTCTTGAAGAACTGATGCTTGAGTAATAAAAAAACAAACCCAAATAAAAACCAATAAAACCCCTACAAAGCACAACAGGAATACAGCATTTCAGCGAGAATATGTATCTACATTAGACTAAACAATTTTCTGCAACATCATAGGAGAAAAATTTCATACACATATAATTTTAAGTTCCACTGAATCATGAGTCTATAGCAGCAAAAGAGATTCAGGTTTGGTTGGCTTACTGCTCTTTTTCGAATTTCTAATGGCTTTTATGAAAAACAAAAAACCCTATGGGTTTTGGAAAAAAAAGAGATGGAAAAAAAAGAGGACTATTTAGAGAAATACTCTTATTTCCCCCTGCCCAAAAGAAAGAAAAAAAACCCTAGAACTCTAATGCACAGTAGATGAAGTTCCAGAGATTAAGTGTTTATTTAGTACTGCCAATAACCATTGAGTTGGTTGTTTCATAGTAGTATCACTGTTCATTGTCAAAGCATCCAGACATTTGACCTTTATTTTCCAATGACCACTTGAATTTTGAAAGAAACACTTTGAAAAAAGTCAGAAAGTATCACCACTAAGAGCACATCTTTTCTCACCGAAAAAAAGTGATTTAAAATGTGACTAATTAAAAGTATTTATCACCTTTCTGTTCTCTCCTGTTTTGTCCTTAACTACAAGGCAATCATTTTAGTGATTGATGTCTTTAAATTTGGGTGTTTAACTTAGTCATATGACTAAGAACGAGTTAAGTACTAAGCAGATAAAAACATTGTACCGAATATTAGAATACTATCGTGTAATATATCATATTCATGTGATATATCATATTAATTCTTTTAACTCTTATAATTCTTTTCAAGTTCAAATATGCTAACCCGTATGGAATATCTACAAGTAGTTTATGTAATATAGTATTTCAAGTGTGTAAATATTGAAATTAATTTTCTTGGTAAACGTTACAGAAAAGAAGTTGAAATTTGAATTTTGGTCTAAAACCAAAACAAATGTTTGATCTTAACTGAATCTTTTACTGGGGACCACCTTCACTGAGGACTGGAAGTTATATATGTATTTTAGAATATATTTAAAATGTAAAGAAAATTGAGAAGAAATTTATACAGACTGGATGCCAGATTTCACAGAAAAAGAGTCACGGAATACTCTGAGTTCGAAGGCACACATAAGGATCATTGAGTCCCACTCTTAACTGAATAGCCAATACAGGCATCAAAGCAACCATCTTGGTGTTATTAGCACCATGTTCCAACCAACTGAGGTAATCTCAGGTCTTATTTATTACTATTTTACAGTAGATATGGGAATTGAAATTTGATACAACCGAAAGTGGAAATTAATACTCAGTAGCGAAAGCATTTATCTAAAAGGACTCAAGAAGTTTTGCAGAGAAAGAAGTGATTAAAGGATTTGTGGTACAATTAACAACTCTCTTTACAAAAACTATGATCATTCAAATGAACCCATCCAATCGCACATTTTAAAACAGGAGGAATTGATCCCTTGCCAACAGGTAGTTCTTATTACAGGATATTAAAAATGAAAAAAAACACCTTGTTTTCAAAAAGGAAGTTGAAAAGTTCATAAAGAAACAGGTTAAGGAATATTATTAATTACATAGAAATCATTTTAAGAAGTTCTTGAGACAAAACTGTCTGACCTTGGAGAATGTTCTGAGCACTATCACTATATATTTGTCCTAATCTCACATCCAGGTAGATGTGGTGCTTAGGGACATGGTTTAGCGAAGGCCCTGGTTGTGCTAGGTTTACAGTTGAACTGGATGATCTTAGAGGTGTTTTTCAATCTAAATGATTCTATGATTTTTCCCCAAACATCTACTTTTGGCCATTGAAATAAACAAGATGTAAATCTACATAGACCTGATGTTTAATGTGATTTAACTGTAACATTTGCAGCAGTAGCAAAGGAAACTCTTTTACTTGTTTTCCAGCTCATATTAGTCAGATAGTGCTGGGAGGATGTAATCAAGGTCTTTGTCTGGGAGAGTGTTTTACTGAATGCTTCAGCCATGACACTAATTCAATCTGAATTCATTCAATCTTTCAAAATAATCATTCAAGACATTGTACCAAAACAACTGGTGTGATTTTAAGTCGGAATTTAATCAATTTATTAAAAAGTTTGTAAAGCTCTTTACATTAATTGTTTTGGGGGGGGGGGTTTCTAATCATATGTTTGATACATTCTTCCATTATTTTTGAAAATACACTTTTAAATTATATAATTTTGTTACATTGTATTTATTATGTTGGAAAAAATATATACATTGAGGCATGGATTAAGTGTATCTGTGGAATTTGTAGTACTCCATAATGTGGTCAATTCTATACTCTCATCATTCAGAGAGATATAATAAAGATAGCTCTATTACACAGAAATATATATTTTACAATGTATGGATTTACAACCTGGAACTAACGAGATTTTAACCTTCAAAAAATTATGACGCTTTGCATTCTGTGATGCAGTATACGCAGTAAAGTTTTGATCTGACTTTCCTTTGTAGTATCTCAGTGTCAGGATTTATTTCATAATGTCCATATCCATTCAGTTGAGATAATTTTTTGTCTTTTTAAGAAGTTTAAAATATCTCCTGCCCAAAACTCTGTATTTCATCCATATAGTACTGAGTGATCATAGTTCTATAAAAGTTAACAAAATACATTTGTATATATTATACTAATTACCCTTAACACCATAATTCCAAATGCCTAATTTTGATTGTTTAGTAGACTAGAAAAATATTTATTCAAGTGACTAATATCTCCTTAACAGAGTTTTATTATTAGGTTAAATTCTCAATATGATTGAATTATTATTGGGGCCTCTGGCAGTTTATTTGTTTGTAGAATGAGAGGAGTGCCTAAAACACCAAGCGCTGAGTAACGACTACAGCATACTTTTACTATGCATCCAAGTATACCAATAAGTTTTTCAAGATATTCTCCCAGGTATGTTTTTGGAGTTGCCCATTTGTTTGATCAAGCACTCAGTACGTCAGAAATACATTCCCTCCAGTGTTTATGTCTGTTATCTCCATTCCACTCTTAGAGATGAACCAATTCTCATGAATTCTGCTGTAAGATGTCAACCTCTAATTGCTGCATGCTCAGAAGGTAAATATAAAAATAGCTTTTCATGCAGTTCTACTGCTTCTCCTCATGAGTTGCACATGTCCTTTTTGCCCATGACTGTGTTCAAGCAAGTTCTCAAGTTACCTTCTACTAGTACCTAGTAATAACATCAATACAATTAAAACAGAAACTTTTCACCTGGCTTTAATTCCAAACTGTAGAGAAAGAGGACACTATAATGAGAGAAAAATGTATCTACATCTATATGCTTTTCTTTGAAAGTGGACTAGCTCTTCCTATTTTATTCATGTTCAGATATTAATTAAATTGAAACAAATGATAATGGAAGTACTCAAGGAGGTATGATGGTAAAAGGAACTAAAATAACTGGAACAAAGGTTGAGGAGTTCTCTTTTGTATGTCCAAAACCAAACGAGATTCTCTTCAGTAAAAAAATGTAGCTTTTTCCTTCGGAGAAGGAAGTTGACAATACTAACTCCATCAGCAACTCATTAAAAATTATAAAAAAAAAAAGTCAAATTCATATAATAACTCAGATAATAAATGGTTCAATCAAGCGTTTTGTTTTAAGTGCTTTTTTCAGTTAAGTTCTAGAAACATTGGAAAATACATGGAATCTATATATATGAAAAACAAAATATATTCTCTTTATTATATAAATGAAGAAAGTGACATTTTATAGAGTGAAGATCCTCTAAGAGATAAAAAGCTTAAAAAACTATTAAGCTTTTCTTGTGTTTGTTGTATCACATGTTCATGTATACTTAGTGCATTTCATTGACAGAAGATTCATATTAAACACCATTTTGAAATTCCAGTCTCCACCTACCTACTTTTTTTCTACCTCTGACACTAAAAGAAATTTGTAATAATTCTCTCATCTAAAGTCACTGCAAGTTAAAACAAAAAAACAATTATACAATATGTCATAATAATAAAACTCTAACACCTCCAAAAGCAGGACACCAAACTTGAACTCTTAAATTTTACCATAATTTGTGGGGACCATTTATTTGACTTTTTTTGTTGGGGTGGGTGGGGCTTTTTGTTGTGGGGTATTTTGTTTTGGGTATTTTTTTTAAATATTTGATTATATTTATTTTTTATTTAATGATATTTTCTGTGGATTTGAGGAAATAAAAGCTCCAGAGAAAAGTAAGAAAAATTACAAAATTATTTTTGAACTTTCTCAAATAGTTTATATTTTCTCATACAATTTAAAAGACCCTAGGGCATTGCAGAATAAGTCCACATTTCAGAGTTCAGTACTTTCAGTCCAACATTTTTCTACAGAAAGTTATTTTAAGGTGTTCAATCACAAAACTAAGGTTTGCTTTCACTTCAACATAAGTTTTATTGAAGATGATAAATTCTACTGGGATCTGGAATAAATTCATTTAATTAGAAATCAAAGAGGATATTTAACAAACTTCTCTGCATCATCTTCTGTCTTTCTCCACCTCTCTCTTTCTCCCTCCACTCCTGCTCAGTCTCTGTAAAGAAATTAAAAATTCCCTGCCCAAGACAAACACGTTAAACTATATGGAATAAATATGGAAAAATATAGTTTTTCCTAAAAACTAGTAAAAATATTATCTGATCATTGAAAAGCAGAGAAAAATTATTTCTGTGAAATATTTTTTCTTTAAATTTTACCACCTGACAACAAGCACAGAAAATTTATACAGTGACCATGATAAACCAAAATACATTTTTCCCATTTTTTTCCACAGTTCAATTTCACCTGTTTTATTTTCTCTGTGATGGTTTGATTACTTACTTTCAGTAGTTAGATCTCTATAGTATAACTTGGGAAACGAAATTTTACAAAACATTTCTTTGTCAATTATTCCTGTAAATTGGTAAACAAATGCATATATTCTGGTAATCATATGCATATACAAAATAAAACAAGTTATCAGACTACTTAAGAAATATGGATTTAATAAGAAATAAATCTGTAGAACTGAAGCTATTCACAAATTTTGTACAAAATCAGTAAAAAGCTTTGGTAGATATAAAAAAGAAAGATAATATAATAATTTCAAAATAATTTCTTTTGACATTTTCAAATTAAATACAGGAAATACAGAATTCCAGAAATATCAAAGAAACTCCTGCAACATTTTGAAAATTTATTTTTTAAAGTATATTTTTCCAAATCTTTATTTTTGATTGATTATTCTTCAAAGAGAGCAATAAAACTTTAAACTGCTCAGTAAAAACAATATAATGTCACTTAAGTGTGTATGTTTATATATATATTTATTCACATTATCTAAAAAAAAAATTTAAAAATATACAAAACTTAAATTTTATGTAAAAATTCCTTTTTTTTTTTCAGTATTTCATTGTGATCATAAAATCTAGATGTTTACTCTTGGAATAGATAGAACTTGAAATGGAATTTTATCATTGCTATGCTCAGCACTGATTCTAATGAATTATTTTTATCTTTCTTATGGATTGCACCCCTTTGAACACATTAATACTCTTGGAAAATGAAAAAAAATACTGATGTATTATCATATAATTCATAGCAATTAATTACATTATACAACTGTATGAATAGATTACTAAACTAATTCATGGGGAGTGCAATGAGACATACTAAAACTTGTCTGTGGTTATCAACATAAAAAAAATAGTAGTTTTAAAATAACATCATAAAATCTAAATTTTTTCCTCATTAATGCTACAATCATATCTGTTATCCTACCTATTTACCCAATCACTGCTTCTTATGTAACTAATTTCAATATTAGATTTGTGCATATGTGTTTTCATATAAATGCCAAAATTTATTCGATGTATTGCACATAAATGTTGTTCATCATAAATAATTGTATGATTTAAGTTAAAATTAAATTCAAACCTGTTTTTTGCAAATATTTAAAACACCCATTATGCACGTAAGAGGAATGATTGCAGAAGCACCCGATGTACAGTCATATTTTGTAATTAATTTTACAAGACTGTTAACATTAAACAATTTCTCTCACATATTAGAAGGATCAACCCAATAATAATATTGCTATACAGATGTTTAAGTCACGAAAAATAAAGTTACAGAATGAAAATACAGGAAGACTTTAAACCCCAAAGTGGTTTGGTCTCAGCTAACATTTATCTTCAAATATAGGAAATAGCACGACTCCATTCCAGGATAGGTGACATGTTTATCTTACCTTGTGCCCTCCTGTTCCCCAATAGTCTTTGACTTATCATATTGTGACCTTTCTAATAGCTTTATAGAGGATCAATCAGGCCAAGAAAGAACTGTAATACAAAGAAGTATTCATTATTTTATATTGGCTTAAACTAATAGACATGACAAGTAAAACATGGGTGATTGATTTCCTGACCTTTAAAGTGTTTTATATGTAAAGTGCATAAGTTCCAGCCATACAAGATATTTAATGTTAAAAATGAATTTTAATGTTAACTATATTTGTTATATGCTGCCAGTAGAACTCGCATTTCATGACAGCAAGATCTACTGTTTCATCTCTTTGCAATGACTCTTTTCATGAACTTGTCTGATACCTTTCTAGTTCTTTAGAGTATATATTGAATATCCAAAGAATAAAATCTCTTTTAAGAGCTATTTGGCTATGTACTGAACTGCAATGAAGACAAAATCAAGTTCAGGAATTTTGCAGAGACTAACTTTCCAAACAGATACATAAAGACCAATGTACCTTTGGGATTGAACATAAAATGACAAAACAAAAAATTGTGTGGGAGTGGGAAAAATAGGTGGAAAATAAATGTTTTTCTGTTTTGAGAAACCCATTTCAGAAAGAAACTAGTGATCTAACTAACAAAGACTTCTCGAATCTTTATGCATTTGTTCACTAGAGAAAGTAAATTTTGAGCAGTCACTTATAACATACATAGACTTAGCTGATTTTTCTAGACCCCACTATGGCTCGAAGTATGTAAAATCCTGGAGATGAATTTTAGATGAGGAACAAGGGATCTGATATTCAATTACAGTAGAAGGGTACTGACCTTCTGAAAATCTAATGCTTTTATAGGGTCTCATTTCATGCTTTCTCAGGTTCAGGCCCCTCTTCCATAAGTATCTTCTGTATGATGATATCAGTCCTAACAATGGCACAGCCTAAATTTACGGTGAATGGAAACAACTCTTAAACCCACTACTTCAAATCTATATTTCAGTGTTCTTTGCATGGACTTCTTTTACTCCCTGCTATATTCTACAGATCTTAACTTTCATGTTCTATAGTTTTTTGAAAAGTCTGTACTTAGACCAACATCTAATTATATTGATTCTGCCTAGAGACCAGAATATGCATCTCATTACCAAGCAAACAAAAAATAATTATCCCTGTTTGCTCCCTAGAAACTTCATATAGCAAAATAATTTTTGAATTTTTGTTCTACTACAAGTCTGAATGGAATCACATTGACACATATATATTACTTTTAATGCATGCATTTCAAATTTTGCCTCCCCCCCCCCATTAGGTAGTGTCATCAACAATTTATCCTTTTCATATTTTCAGCAAATCAAAAAAAGTTTTTCTTTTTCTGAAAATACAGTAGGCTTTAAGAAGAGCTTCGGTGGGTCATTTGAACACGTATCTTATAAAATAACATGAGAAAAACACTACATGTTACAATGGACTCTTCTAGCCATGGTTCTTCTTGCTCCTGAACTATAAATTTCTTAGCCACTAAAGTAACCGTATTTATCCAGTGTATGAGATTCTGTTTACCTTTAAAAATAAAACCTGTTGTCATTTATGCAAAAGGAAACATAAAGTGATCACTCTTAATATTAGGGAGACAAGAATTAGGTGAAATTCCTCTACTTGTTTATCATTATTTTGTGCCAGTACTCTAATTTTTAATAAAGATATATTGCTATGTTAAGCAATAAGGGGCAACCACAATTATACAAAATAAACACATAGTTAGCAGTTCTGATATTTACTTGGTGACTAATACTTCAATAATGAATACTAGAAAATATGGCAATTATGTTGATTAAATTCCCATTCCGAGGACTAATTGACGTGTTCTCCTCCTACATAGTGGTAAAAGAATGTACAAATAGCACATGAAGCCTAAAAGTTCCTACATTATCCTGCTGGATGACTAGATGTCAAAAAAAATAAAACCCTGCATGAAAAACCATGACCACGGTTTTCTACTTTCTGCATGTCGTGTAACTTTATTTCCCCTTTCCTTTCTCTTTTTTCTCAAGTTTTTCTTGCTTCAAGTGTATTCTAGTAAAAACAAACAAATAAAATCAATAACACCTTTCACAGAATCACAGAATAGGAAAGGTTGGAAATGACCACAGTGGTCATCTGGTCCAATCTCCTTGCTCAAGCAGGGTCCTAAAGCACATTGTACAGGATTGTGTCCAGACTGTTCTTGAATAACTCCAGTGAGGGAGACTCCACAATCGGGTATAGTACTCCAGATGTGGCCTCTTTTCTTGAAGTCTGGCAGGATTTGATCAGAGGAATTATTATCGTAATTATTATTCCTTTAGAAGTGGAGAAGACATAGGGATTTTCTTTTTTAGTAAGCATTTTCTATTCCTTATTTTAAAATCAGATCTCCTGGAATTTACTGTTACAATTAGTAAGTTGTCCTGTCTGAGCTATCTTGGCCCCTTTCAAGATATCTGGTCTCTCTCAGGATATCATCACTCTCCTCATAGCAGTCAAATGCTATGTTTTCAAACAACAATTTATAGTTGATATAGTTTTACATTACCATATCTTCTAACAGGATGCTGAGTTAACCTAATACTCCTTATCATCATTAACTGAGTATTGTTGTTATCTGTAACATTCTCATCCTACAAATAAGAGTAATGACAGAGATTTTTGAATGATGGTTCTTATGGAAATGACATAGTAGAGTTAGATTTTATTCCAGATTAGGATAAATTCAGAATGCCAAATGTAAGCATCTGAGCAATGCAAGTCTTACAGTTATCCGCATTTTCTTTAACACCTCAGTCTCTGTAAAATTAAATTCTTTAGTCAATTCACATTTGAGTGTAGGCTACAAGGTAGGATTCTCAGATTTCATATTCTTTTAAGAAATATGATAAAAAGCCTTTAAAAATTACTATCATTAAATCACATAATGTATGATTGGGCAGGACAAATCTTTAGTACCTCTAAGAGTACATAATATCAAAAAGTGCAGAAGCAGAGAACAAAAAAGAATTATAGGGAATCCTACCTGCTATTAAAAAAAAGTTTTTTAGAAAGATATGAATTCTTGTTCATATTCAAACATTCAAGATTACTATCATGTAAATGATACTTCTCCACATATGATGTAGTTTCAACAAAGAACAAATAAAATAGTAATGGAACAAGAATTAAGACTTTCAATGTTTCCTCCCTTGCCATTAACACTGAAAACGCAAAATGAACCTGACACTGCAGGTCATTACCAAATATAAGATTCAAACTGTACTACTAGGAAATCTTTATTTTTACTATGTATATTAAGGGATTAATAATATGGACTTCCTTGTTGTCCATATGAAAAGATTTTGGGCATAAAAACTCCAAGGAATTTTTTTTTTTTTTTTTTTTTTTTTTTTTTTTTTTTTTTAA
>VXAY01002602.1:222509-260705 GCA_013399855.1 Oxyruncus cristatus
TTTTTTTTTTTTTTTTGGTTTTTGTGAAATACTTACAAAAGCCCAGTTTCAAGAAATAATGTATATTAATTTTTTAGTTTTCTACAACACCATGTTTTCTGGAAAGTAGGAATTGACTCAGGAATTTGTTTTTCCACCTCACAAGAAGAAATCTAGATCATGCTGTCGTGATCTTTAAAAGAAAGATTAATATTTCTAATATACAGCTATGTCATGTGTAACACCTGACATAAAATATGTGGTGTACCTTAAACTTCTTTTCAACCATTTATACTTACAGATGAACATATGTATACAGATATATAGATATACATATATATATGCACGTTTATGTGTGTATATGCAAATATGTATATATGCATAACTAGACACATACATGTGTGTGTGCATGCAAGCTGACAGTGTACTTACACACCTAGTTACTACATACACCTTTACATAACTTTCTACAAGTCTTATGTTTATCTTTAGTCAAAGCCTAGTTGCCAAAACATATCACACAAGGTATTTTATCAAGATTTTTTGCAGCCCAGCTTTTTTCAAATTCCCCTGCCTTGTTTGGTTCTCAGACTTTCTCCTCTTTATAGTACTGGGGTTTTTAGTTGCAATTGTACAGATCCTAACCTTGGATTTCTCTCTTTAAAGAGTTTGTTATTATTTTTAGTTGAATACCTCTTAGGTAATGGAATGCATATTAAGTAACGGAAAAGTGCACACATTATTGATTACAAATATTACTACCAGGTACTTTTGAAGAACAATAGTTCTGTGGAAAACTTGGATAATAACCTCAGCCAGTGAATTTTTAAAATAATTTTCTTAAAGATGTCACGTGAGAATTATCTATTTGCTATATCTAAAACATAACTTTTCTGTAACAAGACTAAGAATACCTTTCTGAGTTTCAGAGTGAATAATTAATATAGATTTTTTGAGAAAAACTCCTATTACTTATATTTGAAATACAGCTTATTTTGTAACTTTAAAAGTCAGTATGGACCAATTGTGTCATTTACGACAATCAAACAATTGTAAATATATACTGAATTTCTTAAAAATCTTTCATCTCCCTTTTCCTAAAACATTAACTACAATAAATAAATAAGCAAAGTAACTATATATAAACAATCACAGATAAAGCTAAAATGAAGGTTTGTCTCTGTGTTAACCATATTTTAGTTGAAAAATTTAAGTAAGATGAATTAGTCATTCCAGAAAGAAATAAGAACAGAATAATGCAGTAGTTGAACAGAATGATCCACCCAAAATCATGTAAAAGTGTGACATTGATCTGATTAAAAGGGGAAAAAATAAGAATTTTAGTGGTTGGCTATGCCTGAGCTCATCTGGTAGGCTCCGTTCACAGTCCACGAAGAATAAACACTTCCAGGCATGATTCATTTTATGCCAAATGAAATGTCCAAGATCAGTCAGATTAGCTGTGTCCTAGAAGAGTCTTTTTTTTGTCTGCACTAATCAGAAAGGGTACACACATAGACTGTCTAGGTTGTCAATATCTACAATGTGGATGGTAAAATATATCATCAAATTTCTGTAATACATTTGCACTGTTTTCCATATATGTACTCAGATCCTATTTTCAAGAATTTTTTGATAGTTGTAACAAGGCAGAATTATTTAAATGGAGATGAATGGATCTAAATGAAAAATCTTAATGAAGGTAGCAAAGCTGTTAGTCTGTCTCCTTAATAAATCTCAGCTTAAAAAGTAAAAGAAATCGTACAAGCACATTCACATACGCACTCAGACCTCATAAAAAGGTAATCATAAGATTAAGATATGTAGTTTTAACACTCAGTCTCTTCTGCCCAGGACACTATCTTAATGTGTCATATGCCATATGCTTAGTCACATAATGTAGTCGACATTTACAATAAACAAAGTGATACTGATTTCAGTAGATACTGATGTAAACTACATTTAAGAACACAATGTGCCACATTTTCTAAAAAATTGAGTTCTTTCATTAACGGGTTGATGGTATCTGTAGTTTTCTTTTCTCCTCTGATGTTAGCAAGGTATTCTCTTTCTCAGAGTCTGTGTCTATCTAGAAATTATCACCATGATATATGAGTGTACTAGAATAATAAGGAACCATTGATTTAAAGCACATTGTGGATATCAAAATCTTCAAATCTTCATTTTTAAAACGAAGTTTACCCTCAACCAGACTGAAATTTGCAATCTTTGAAACAGTATACATGCAAAACAATCCTTTAAAAGATTCAGGGCAAAAGGAATATAACACAAGCTATAGAAAATATTACTTTAATTCAAAGTCTGACTTAACTTCAGATATTTGAGAATTTCATTATATTAGAAAACTCCAGGAGGTGGGGCAAAAAAGCCTAGGTGCTGCTTTGTTCACCTTCAAACCTTACCAAACTTTTTTTTTTTTTTAGCTTCATTGTCACAGTGAATACCATGTGGGCTGGTTTCAGTTGTGTAAACATAATTTTACAGGGCTATTAATGACTCCTTGGAAATTCTTGTGGCTTCCAACAGCTGCTGATGAAATCTGCAGGCTTATTTAATTTACACTTGCCAAGTTTGCCAGCTCCATGTCTTTGAACTCTGCAAATATGTGTAAATCAAGCTGCATAGGAAACAGTCCGTTTTACCTAAAAGTTACCATCTACAGTCAGGCACCTAGTCTCTGTTGTCATCAGGAAGACAATTTAACTGTGCAAACTGCTAACAATCAAAATCCTGTTTATGGGCATGGAGGAATCACTTTATATACACAATCGACAATCTATTGTTAATATAATTGAAGTTTTAACAGTTTAATCCAAGAATCATTACTAGTTCAGATCCAATTGTTACATAAAAAGAAAGAATCATTCTATAGAGAAAAAGTCTCAATCAATGCCTATGGTTTACAGCTGTGGAGTCTCTAGTGTAAGCTTATACTCTGTCCCTTATCATCACACAGTTCTGCATCTCTACCCCTTATCCTGTGTCCCCACTTCTCAAGGCCTGTGCTCTAGAACCAGGTAGCTCTTCCTCTGTGCTATTGCTAAGTTATCATCATAAAATCCTGGTGATGCTGTTCATAGGGTACTCAAAAGCAAACCAAACTGTCTGGTTAAAAATTTACTGTCACAGTTAAACCAAGTGAAACAAAGGAGCAGGCAGGTCAATAAAGGGTCAAGGAACAGGTCCAATAAGCCTGAGTCCTAAGGCTTTGTACAAAACCTGTGCCCTGTTACTAGTAGTGTCAATACCACATTTTGAGCCACAGTGTATCAAAGCTTAGTGCTATTCAGGTACAAATGAACATCCTGCCTTCCACCACCTCTCAATTTTAGATGCCCTAGGATGTCTGAAAATAGAGATTTGGAGGCCAGTTGGTGATAGATGTGATACAATCTTCATAAGATCCATGTTCTGGAGATGCAGCTGGAGGCCAGGGAAAGCTTCCGTAAGGCAGATAGGATGGAATAAAGAGCTTATGTTAAACTTGGTTTATACACAATCAATGAAGAGGGATTTAATGATTTAATGGAAGTGATTTGTGACAGTATGCTCTCTTATGATTAATGGGCTAATACAGAACTACCTTAGACTTGGAAAGCTAAATTTCAGACAGAAAAATTAGAAAGTCATGAGTCATTCATGCTGCAGTAGCAGTAAACATTTCTGAGTTTTCCTTGATTATGCATTTGCCCGATCACTGCTTCAACACTTCAGGGTAAGGGATCTCTCTGCTTCTGAATTCATGTGTCCACGTTAAACTGGTAAGACTTGCTAACACACCCCAGTACTCTACTGTACATAAGTCTATTGGTCTGTGATCTGTTCCAGAAATAGCCTTTATGCTTGTTGACTACTGTCTGTATAAGCATACTATTTTAAATCTAAATCCCTCACTTTTTTACAGATTTCTTTTAAATATAAACCAAATATGTGAAGTGCAGAATTTAACTGTCATACCTCTTAATTAATTTTTCTTTTTCCTTTGTGAAACAACTGTTTCAGTCCTAATTCCCTCCTGTTCCTAACTTCTAAGAGCTTCTCTCTTAGAAAATAAAACAAGTTCTTAGAGAGGTGGGATAGTTAAATCAAAGCACACTATGTGGGTTGCAGATAATGACACTCAAAGAATGTCTATTCTTCAGCTAGTACAGTTAGCTGAACTGAATTAATCATAAGTTATTCTCTTTGAGTTCAGCAAGGGTAGTGGTCTAGAGAAATGCATGAAAGGTCAGCATGCTTTTTGTCCCTTTGTTGGGTTATGACTCTGAGTTGCTTGAGAATTGTCTTTCAGCCACATTGAGGATAAACTCTGGTTGCTCTAAAGTAGGTTCTGGGTCCATTTTTAAATTGTTAGTACGGGCTCATGAATTCTCATTGTCAGGGACACATACAAGCTTAAAATAAAAGACATCTGATGACTGCAAGACATATTTTGAGTGCCTTGAAGATTCTCACTGCCACAATTATTTGCATTTGATAAAGAGACAATTGGTTAGTTGTTGTTCTGCATTACTTTTTGTAACTTCATAACCTGAAGGGAGCCTGAGAAACTTAACTTATGGAAATTTTACCTTAAAGTGTTTTTCTTCTCCAAGGAGCTGGTATCATACCCTGACATCAGTAACACCTCCAGAAAATGAATTAATATGCCCTTATTTTTTAAACATCTCATGCTTATCCTTGTTTTTTTTCACCTGATACCTAAAAGAATCACTTCTATATATGCTGACTCATTCTTTCCTGTCTAACATTGGATCCAGCACACCTAACTCTTGTCTAATTTGGGGTTTATGTATGGAAACTCATTTATGCATACAGTAAAATCTAAACCGTAGGTAGACTCCTTCTAAGATTTTCTGACACTGGTACCTACGTTTAAAAGGAATCTCCCAGGTGGTCTTGGAAGTTTCCTGAGAATGTAACTTCACATACTCATATGCCATATCATGTGGTTAAAGGCATAGGAAAAATTATTTACATACTAACCTAGCAGTTGATATTTCTTGGGAAGTCAGAGAAACTGGCTGTACATCTGCTTTAACCTAAAGGAGCTTGAAAACACCTTTTTTATATTCTAAGAAAGTACCACAACCACTTCATTCCATAGTATGTCTGTGGTGGCAACATGCTCTATTCTTCAGCCTGAAAGCAAATCATTGTGAAGCCGAAAAATGCAAAAGTTCAGACACAGGGCAAGTATTGTCATGTCCACTGATTGGAAAGGGAGAATGGTTTTTTTTAATCTACTTTTTTAAGGTCCTGGTGGAGGGTTGGATTTGTTTGTTTGTTTGTTTAGTTTAGGAATATTCTAATATTTAACATATAAGAACATAAAATAATTAAATGACACTTAGAGAAAGTAGATATGGTATTCTCTTGAGGCTGCTGTGAGCATGATATTGGCTTGCCAGGAGGTGTACATTTCAATGAAAGGGGTGGTTAAAATGGAAAGGAAACTGAGAGAAAGAATTAAAATTCAGCATGATAATAAGGACTTCAAATGCATAGGGACTTTGTCATGGCAACTGGGTGACCTTTCCAGATTGATATCTGAATTCTGAAGGCTTTGTACTTCTAAAAGATTTGCCTCACAGAAAGAAGCAATCAGTAAACCTTGGCTTACATATGCCTACTAATTGTATCACATATTGAGGAAGCCGAAGTCTACAAAAAAAAAGAGCTAGTCTATTTTAAGTTACTCAGTCACTGGAAAACAATGTTACTGGGGCATGCAGTTTTTGGTTTGGTTGGTTTTGGGTTTGGGGGTTTTTTAGTTTTTTGTTTGTTTGTTTGTCTTAAGCTGTTACATAACAATAAGACTTAGAGAAAAGGGGAACTGAGAACAAAAGTATTGGAGAAGGCAGTCTGTTCAGGAGATTGATAAAAGCCAACTTAATTTTCTTTTTGAAATTTCCTTTTCTTTCATCTGCCACATCTTCCTCTTTCACTATGAATTTACATTTCATATAACACAACACTGCTTTTTGTCATATTTCAGAATAGGATAAACATATTTCAAATTTAAAGGAAAAAAACGTACATAATAATTTTTTAAAAATGTACTTCTGGATTAATTTTTTTAAAGTATATACTGGTTTCTGGAGTGCCTCCTTTTTGTGATGTATTTTTTGGCTAAATTGTCTGCTGTAAAGGGGGGCACCAGGTTTTCTTGAAAACAAAAACAATCCAGTTATCTGGGTCTGATTCGAAATAATAGACTTGTTTGTCAGTTTTAATTTTGAGATATATGGCACACAATACTTCAGAGACTTGATTCTCTCTTAATAATCACAGTTTAAAACGTCTGAAGCCCTAAGCATAGGAAAGACATGAACCTGTTGGAGCAGATCCAGAGGAGGGCCAGAAAAATTATTGAAGAGATGGGACACCTCCCAAACCAAGACAGGATGAGAGCGTTGGGATTGTTCATCCTAAAAAAGGGGATGGTTCATGGACATGTCATTGTGTCTTGTCACTACTTAAAGCATGTTTATAAGAAAAATAGGGATTATGGTTTCAGCAGGGCCTGTTGTGATAGGATAAGGGGTAATGATTTTAAACTAAAAGAAACTCAGACTAGATATAAAGGAAAAAATCTTTACTGTGAGGGTGGTAAAGCACTGGCACAAGTTGCTCAGAGAGGTGGTCAATGCCCCATCCCTGGAAATATTAAGGTCAGGTCAGATGTGGCTCTGAACAACCTGATCTAGTTGAAGATGTCGCTGTTCATTGAAGGGTTAGATGACCTTTAAGGATCCCTTTCGCACCCAAAACAATTTATGAGTCTATGATCTTCTGTTTCACCAGACGGTAGAAGTTTGACCGCTCTCAAACATTTGAACTGAATTAATTACTTTTTTCTTTTAAGTAATGATCAGCTAAAACCATTACATAAAAAAAGTTCATATCACCATCTAGTAGAAGAATATGCAATTTCAATGAGTTTAAGAGTCTTCTCCATAGCTAGATTTGAAAATTTATATCATATAACTGACTCAGGATTTCTACATCCAGGTAGTGTTAAAAAGCCTGAAAACATTTTTAGAAAATAGGACATGAATTCTGGGCTTAAAACCATAAAATGTTAACATTTTAGTTGCTATGATGTACTCCCTCAAATGCAAATGCTAATACTACTGTAAGCAAGACAGCTGAAGGATGTGAAACAGGGTCTGCACAGAAAGATAATATCCTTTATTAGACCAAATGTTATGAGTGGAAAAAAACCAGGGTTTTTCATATACTATTTCTTATTCATGTTTAGTGTTTGCCTTTTCAGTATGTTGATCTTGCCTCAGTACAGAGGAAGCTTGCTTCTTTGTTTTGGTTTGGTTTTTTTTGTTTGTTTTGTCTGTTTTTCTTGATTGTTTGTTTATTTTCACTATCTCTTCTCACATGCCACGTTTCATGAAATATGTGAGACGTGGTGGTAGAACTGTCTCATGTTGTAGCTTGAAAGGTTGTAATATGTTGTTGGTGTAATATACAGTAGTGCTTCAAGATGAAGGATCCAAAATACTGCTTTTAGGTTGCAGAAATCAGCCAGGTTTCATGTCTAGCAATTTATCTGTAGTGTACAGCAAACCTGCATAGAGTTTCTATCCTGCTCCCTGCTTTGAAGCAGAGTTATTGGCAAAGTCCTATACACTAACCACAATGATTTTCATATACTTCCTGACTATTAAGGAGAGATTGAAAATAATTTAAACATATTATCTAGCTACTACTTTCATTGTGTAACTAAATGAATTATGAATCAGTGCTAATGAAACAGACAGCAGGTTTGCCAAGCTGTCCACCTCAGGGGCCATCCTTTCATTCTGGGTTTTGCTGTACGTTTTGTCTTTATGATAAACTCAGGTATCCAGATTTTAATATTATAATTGCTCTTTTGTAAGGTGCCTTTGGAAAATAAAAAGAACAAGAGACAAGCTAAAAAATCATAGACTTTAATACTATGAAATTTACCTGTCCCCAGTGATAGCCTTAATCCCTCATGCATCTGAATGTTTACTTCCCCTGATATTTCTGCCTACTCAGTTACCACACCTGTACAATTTTATTTTATGCCCAATTTTCCCTTGATGATTTGGCCTTATTAGCTTTTTTAAGATAATGGAAGTGGTTTTATTCACTTAACAGACTTTCCACAGACTAGATTGAGCATGGGCCCATAAAGGACAAGACAGCCACCAGGAATAGTCATCACAGATTCAACAAGGGGAAGTCATACTTGACCAACTTCATAGACCTCTATGGTGAAATAACTGGCCTCGTAGATGGGTGAAGAGCAGTGAATATTGCCTACTTGGACTTCAGGGAGGCCTTTGACATTGTCTCCTATAAGACAAGCATGTTCATGTATGATCAAAGAATGACATGAAGTCTAGTCTAGTCAGAGTCTTGTAACTAGCAGTGTACCCCATGGGTCAGGGCTGGGTCCAGCCCTGTTCATTATTTCATTAATGATACAGATGACTGTGCAGAGTGTACCCCTCAAAAAGTTTCTTGATGACACAAAACTGTGAGGAGTGGCTTAATATGCCAAAGGGTCATGATACTGTCCAAAGGGACCTCAACAGGCTGGAGAAATTAACAGGAAGCTTATGAAGGTCAACAAGGGTAATTGCAAAGTCCTGCACCTGACAAGGAAAAACCTCATGCAATAATATATGCTGGGGACTGTCCAGTTGAAAAACAGTTAGGCAGAAAATGCCCTGGAGAAAGGTTGGTGAACACTAACTTAAAGAGGAACCAGCAATGTGCCCTTACCTCAAAGAATGCCAATGCTATCCTGGGCTGCATTAAGCAAATTATTGCCAGCAGGTTGAGGGAGGAGGTTCTTCTCCTTTATTCAGCACTGGTGAGGCCACACCTGGAGTCCTGTGTCCAGTTTTGGTATCCTCAGTACAAGAGAGACAATGAACATAGTAGAGAGAGTCCAACAAGGGGCATATGGATGGAGGAGAAAAGGGCAGCTCACATATGAGAAAAGGATGAGAGGGCTGGGACAGTTCAGTCTTAAGAAAAGAAGGCTCAGAAAAGTTGTCCTTAATGTCTATGAATACCCAGAGGGAGGTTCTGAAGAAGAAGTAGCCAAGGGTTTTTTTGGTGTTGACCAGTGGCAGAAACAGGGGCAAAAGGCACAAAATATAACACAGAAGGTCCCATATGAATATTAGAATCGTGTTTCCTTTGAAGGTGACTCATCATTGGCACAGGATACCCAGAAAGGCTGTGGATTCTCCCGCCTTGGAGATATTCAGGAGGTCTTTGGGCCTGGTCCTAGGTGGTCTTGCTTGAGCAGGGTGGTTGGATCAGATGACTTCCAGAGGTCCCTTCCAACTCTAACCATTCTTTGAATTTGTGGTTGGGATAAACAAAAAATATTGCTATCCACTTTTCATTAGTATGAAAGAGATTATGTAAATTTACTGAAAAATATTGTTATGAGTAGTACAAAATGGATTCAATGGGTTTGAATTTAGACATAAAGGAAAACGTGTCATTTTATTCTTATAATTTCACCCTTGAAATATATCTGTTCATCACCTTGTGTCAAAATTCTGTCATCTGTGTTCATTGAAATGGACAGTGATTAAATACATAGTATTGTTTGTCTTTTCTTTGTGTGTGGAACAATTTTTCTCATGTAAAATTCAGGAAAACAAAATACAAAAAATCACTCACATAGTCAGAAGAAGACCATAATCATATCACTAGATTTTAAGTAATCTTTATTATTTCAGAGTTTTGTATAAGAAGAAAATAACTGTGTCCTGCTATCAATCCTCATTAGAAGCCTTTCATATGAAATAGATATGATTTCCACTTTTATACAATATGTAAATTAAATTACTGTGAGCCACAAATATACACCATCCCTGTAGCTGTCTGTATTTTGATCAGTTGGACATTTCTTGCTTATACCTTGGTAAGTTGTTGGGAAAAAAAACCAGAATTTGTTAAGCAATTAAAATTCAAAATAGGTCACAGTAGTACAATACATGAATATAGTACCTGATTTAACATAATGGACTAGGCCTTGAAAAATTCTAGTACCTCATTTTTAGACACAGATTATGAGAAAAGAAACTGACACAATATAAATCAGTATGACATGATTCCTTGAATATAAGGGGAATAGGAGAGGTGAAAAATTAAAATCTCAAGACATCCTCATTAGTCTGAAGACTGAAAAACTGGCTGTACTGGGTCACTATAATCCAATCAAAGAGGAATAAATTCTTTCAGTTTGTCAAGCACCTTGAATAACAAAGTAAAATACTAATTTGCAGAGAAATGCAGAGAGATCTTTTATGCTATATAAGCGAGACACAAACATTCCATCTTATCAGTTTGAATTTCCATTGATGTAATCTGGAATTGGATCTATGTCCTTGAGCAACGCATTTGGGTGTTCTGAGTAATACGTAGAATAAGGTAACTTAGCGATATTCTTATGCTAGTAGTAAATATCTTTTTATTTGAATTTCCTCTACTAAGTAGAACAAAAAGATGAGGAATAATGTCAATAAAACGCTGTCACTGACAAAAAATAAGAGGCATTTAACACACTTCATTCTTATCGATGGGAGAGTTGTCTTCTCTTGTGGTTCTACAAAATGATTTATTCTCAAATCTTTTACTAGAACACATAAAGTTTTCTAACTAATATGCTTACAAAAAAGTTTACTTATAGTTTGGTTATTTATAGGGATATTCATTAATTAGCATGAATAGTTGCATCAGTAGGTTTTTATCCTATTATCTTCATTTCTTTATTACTTTAACAGGATGAACTGTAATGGAAGTGAATATAATTTTGAGAGGCATATAATTTCTTATGAGCAGTAATTGATGATTGTCATGGAGAAGTTATGTAATGATATGTAAAATTTGTTGTATTAATATTGAGATTCATATTGCATTGCTAAAGCGGTAACAGACCCTCACCAACATAACCCAGTGTTTCTGAGTATGATTACTTTTTCTTATTTATTCTTTTGGTTATTTATACTTTTCAGCTTTTCTGAAAATCTTTCAGTTCTGTGCATTAAGAGATTCTAATGAATCATTTTTTCAGTTGCTTAAAGTTGTTTGGCATTTCCTAACACAAATGACTTTATTCTGAGTGTGGGTTTTTTGTCTTTTTGCTGTAAATGGAAAGTCAGGTAAAATGAGTTTGTTGGCAATATATTTTGTCTAGTCCAAATCTCCTATTAAAGTCATGTCTGTGCAGTGACATGAGCATAATGTGGTAACACTCTTCAATTTAGAAGCAACACTGAATTTTTAAACTTAGAGGGAATGAAGCCAAAGCCAAAAGGCTCAGAGACATAATAAAGGTTTTACGTTTTAACTAGTTGCTGAGTATTAGCTGAATGATCAAATTAAAGTTATTTCATTGGCACTGTGACAAAATTGTGTTAAACTGAATTTTGCCAGTTAGAATTTGAATTGACTACGAGCAAAGACTGACTGTAAAACTATTTAAAGCTATGTTTGGGCACTGTTTCTGCCATATTTGTGAGGGTAAATAATCTTTTCTTTCGAGTGTGGTTTCCAGCTTTATGGGGTGGATTAACAATGCACACCACAAGTGACAGATGGAAGCTGAAATCTTCTGTGCTCTCAGTAATGATCTCCCAAATGGTACTTAGGAGAACAAAGAAGAAGAAAGGAAAAGGTGAAAGATGAAACTGTTGGGTAAAGCACATAATATCCTGTTTATATAATTTTTAATGATAACATAAAGTAACGTCAAAATAAATGTGTTCAGAGTACCCTGTTTTTAATTTAGTATTTTAAAACTTCTAAATTACTAGATTAACCACAAGAGATCACTATATATTCTTAACTTTTAAAATTCAATTTGTGTTTAGGAGTACTTATATAGCCCATTGTTTTCTAATTAATAGAACAGCCTGAAACAAATTAAAATCACCGCTAACAATGAAAATTAAAAAATATCCTTAAACTTAATATTCAACTAAATACTAATAAAATATGATTAAAAACAATAACAAAAATTGCTTCTTTTTATACTGTTGCTATTGACTACACCAAGTTTCATGAGTGTACTTCCCACTTCTGACGGACAGAAAAAAAATAAAAAAATTAAATTGTGAGCTCTTATTAATCTTTGCATGTGATAGCTTGAAATAGGAACTGTAAAATTCTGGAATATGATCTAACCTGTAAAGTATATTTTCATTGACAGTAAAGAACAGAAATAAATTAATTACAAGTATATGCCCTGTTCTGCTAACTGTTCCAGGATAGTAATGGAAGGAAAGAAAGAAGGAAGAGAGGAAGAAAAGGAGGAAGAAAAAGAAGGAAGGAAGGGAGGAAGGGAGGGAGGGAGGTTACCTGTGTTATATAGAATATTTTTTAACAGTTATCAAAATAAAATGTAAGACTTGAACTGACATTATCCCATGCTAAGTTGCCTATGCTCCTGTTTAGTTTATAGCCATTTAATAAATACATGCCTACATATATGCGCATATATTCATAAGCTTAACATATATACAATGAAGAAACAGTTACATTCTACATAGTACTTTGAATTCTGAATGTTACCTATATCTAGTACATTGGCTAGTTCCAAAAGCCAGGGCAAAAAGGTTGACAGTATGATATGAGAAGTAATCATAAATTAAACAATATGGGCACAGAAAGTTTTGAAAATTTTGTAAAACAAAGCAGCTCGATACCAGGCTTTATAGCCTGAAGGTATTGTAAGTTCATGTGTCTATAACTGACAGAGCAAAAGCTCCACAGGTAGATTAGGACTGTGTCTCTGAGTTAATACGCTGAAAAAAATAACCTCTGCATATGTATTTCATACTTCTGTCTTACAACACTGTCTTATACTTTTTCCTTATGAGAAAAATACACCTTTTTATTCCATTGTACGTTTGTAAAATCTTGTTCGCTTGAACTTAGGAACGCTTACATCTCATGAACTTATAGAAATACACAGTTCAAAGTACTATTTATGACACCATGTTTAGGACACCCCGGAATTACCTTAGACAGCCAAGAGAGAGTTACTATTGCTGCTCACAGCAGGCTGACAGACTGGATGTAGAGAGAATAATAGAATTTTTTTTGTCTATGTTTATGTTCAGTATATAAGACAGCTAGACTGAATAGAAAGAGAAAATGATGTGCCACTAATCCTCAAGAGAAGTGCCAGTTCAGATATGAGCTGTCAGGAAATTGTTCCCTTTACAATAGAGAATTTAGGCTTACTCTTCTAATAATCTATCTGTACTCTGTGTAGTACTTGCTCAGGAATTGTGGCTATTCTGTCTATTGCATTTCATAATTTCTAAAACAGTGGACTCTCTTGCTCTCCTTCTAGCCATATATATTTAAACTTCAATTTCTATTTCTGTTGCAAACCTAAAAGTCTCTTATTGTTAAAGATTACAGTTTCTGAGCAGGATAAGTAGCATGCGGAGATTCAAAAAGGAGTAACATACAAGCATATCCTCTAGGCACCATTTCCTCTCTGTTTACAATGATACATGCTGGAAATGACATAGTCTTTGTTTCAAGACCTGAACAATGTTGAAATTCATGCCTTTGGATCTCCAGTTGAGAATCTATCAATTACCAAACTGTATACCTGTAAACATTTTTATCTCTAGCTAGCTATCTAACCACCTAGCCAGCTACCTGTTTGTCTGTCTGTCTGTCTATCTATCTATCTATCTATCTATCTATTATCTAATCTATCTATCTATCTATCTATCTATCTATCTATCTATCTATCTATCTATCTATCTATCTATCTATCTATCTATCTATCTATCTCTGTTATACATATACAGACATAAAATCATACATAATTTGTGTTTCTGTGTATTTCATATATGTAGGTACACAGAATTTAAATGTTTGACTCACAAACAGTAATACATGATACGTTATGGGGTTTTTTCCTGGTTTATGTTCCTTTACAGATTGGTGCTTTCTAGATAACTTTCTATGCCACTCAATGGAAACATTTGTGTTTTCTTACATACATCTACCTTGAGTCTCAAGGTAAAGGTTCAAAGCTTCAAACCAAAATTGTTTACAAATGTGTGTCTAGGAAGACATAATATCCGTGCTGGTCCTCATTATTAGTTTCACCTAATAATGAGCTATAGCTCTGTCCTTCTTGCCATGCTACTGAATGTAGCTGTGGACCAAAGTAATTATTTATTATTATCTCAATCAACATGTATTTATGATATACATATATTTTATTACAGCTGGTCTTTTGTCTTATTTAACTGTGGTGCAGATACTTAGCTAGTAGATTGGAATTCATTTTTCCATTTTCACATTACAATATGTGAATGAAATATTCCCCCCTCCATGAACTTTTCTATTTATGAAACACATAATTTCCCTGTTTTCCATAAAATTTCCCAGTACTATAACTCCTGTATTAGCAAATCATAGTGTTTATTTTCAATAGTGGCAATACAAGGAGGTAATAGAATTAGAAGAGTTAAGGTCTAAGTTTAGCTCACTGAATTTAGATCTTTCATAATGAACCCTAGTATCTAAATAAAGTAGAAATTAATATCAGAGTACTGAATCAATGACTGTAGAAGAAAGAGCTTGTCAGATATTTGAAGACTCCATATTAACCAGGTGTAAAACCTCCTGTTGTGCTATACTGTCTGCCTCAGAAACCGAGCACGCTGGTGTGCTGTTAAATGCTTAGCCTTGAGTGAGTCTACATAGAGCTGAATGCCATTTTATAAACCTATTGAGTACTTTTTAAATACACAGAGGGTGTAGAAAGAATTAATCCATGGAGTACAACCAGAAGAGGTAGTCTATAATTTTAAGTTGTTTATCTTCTGGCAGGACTAGGGGGTGTGTATTTTTTTTACAAACTGATTTTGCCAACATTACACTAGCTTAGACTACTTTTTAATGATACAGTATTATGTTAAAAGTTAAATTGCATTATGTCACAGCAGTTTACATTGTCCTACTAAAGGCTGGTACAATGTGAAACCAGAAAGACTAATTCTACACATTTTCTTCAACTTGAAAGCTTTCAATCAAGGAGCTCGATAAAATATGTAATAATACAAAATACAGCATAGCAATATGTTTCTAGTAAAACATATTTTTTAAAAAATAGTTGTTTCCTAAATGCATTTGGCACAGTGTAATTACAAAGTTAATCTCACAGGTTTTACACTACCACTATAACAAAGTTACTAATTTTTAGAACCATTAAGTTAACCACTTTCCTGTGATAGTGAGAAAGCCAAAGTGACCTTATATAAGACAATAGGTGAAGTACATTGAATTCGCATTTCCTACTTTAGGATGCATTCTATAGCATTTCCTTAGGTTGTATAAATTGAGTTTTTACTCACAAGAAGCAACATCCAACTGCTGATCTGGACAATGGGAAATATGGTGCCACATGATATTTGTAACAAAATATTTCAGAAATACGCATAAGCTTGACAGTATTTGATCCTTTTTCTATTTTTAAGGATAGATTTTTCCTGCCTAGAATAAAACATCTAATTCACACTGTAAAGTTATATGGAATGTGTGAACATCAGCTTCATTCAGGTTATCTGATACAGGACATTTTACATTCAAAAGATAATAATAAGTAAGGGGGGAAGTGGTAAACAACACACAGAGACAGAAAAACAGTAGACAAGGGCTAATGGAAGCAATGTGTGTGTCCCCCCCACACCCCTCACCCCAAAGTTTCCCATCATTAATTGATAAGCCATTAAGAAACTGCAGGCAAAGCTTTGGAGTGGACCAACCCGACCTTGGTAACTGGTACAAAGAGGAGAAACATGAGAAATAGGGATGTCACAGGGAGAAACTGTGGGAGTATGCACAATTTATTAAGGAAAGATTAGGGGAAGAAGATTGAGGAGAAACAAATAGGAGGAAATGGGTATAGAAGGGGCAGGTCAGGTGTAAAATAGGGCTGGTCATCATGCTTGTCCAGCACAATCCTGTACCTGAGTACTTCAATCTGTCCTGTCTTCTCATTAAATCTTCTTTCAACAAACTCTTTGAGCAATCTCACTCCCTATCTCATGTGTCTCAGTGCAGTTAAGGCTCAAATGCCAGCTGCTGGGGGCACTGATAAGAGGAGACTGACAGTAGGTTCCCCTGGCCCGTGGTGCTAGCTACTGGAATCAGTGGGGTTATTAAGTTCCAACCACTGAGGTGGAAGTTGTGTCTGTCCCAAAAACAGCTACCAAGGGGAGTCAGGAGGGTGAGAGGTTCAACAGTGGCAGCTGGACAGGCACTGTGAGTAACAACATGTGTGCCAGGTGCCAGCTGCTGGGGGCTAGCATTTATTTCTGCCCCCAAACCTAGTCTATATGCGGTGTGCTGGCAAACTCTAAGCTGAGACCAGCTCAGGAGTCAGGTCTGGGCAGGGCTGTCAGGTGGGTGGAGGGTGTATCTGTTATACAGGTGGATCCATAGTGTGGGGTACGTGTGGGACAACTGTGTGAGTGCATGTCTGCAATAAGCACCCAGCAGGACCAATCACTGAGTCGGGGACCCATGGAGAAGGTAAGGGGGGCTGGAATCTGGGCAGGGGTGCTGGGCAGGCAGAGGGGCCTTGCTGCTACTGAAGGGATCAGCCAGTGAGTGTGTGCTTGTGAACCGGGGTGGTTCACAAGCTGGGTGTGTGTGCTGCACTAGTGAGATCCAAGGTCTCTGAGCACCAGGATGTACGTGAGGAATTCTTGGTCTGGAGTTGCTGGACGTGGTAGCCACAATCCCTTAGCATTAAGAGTGACTTGTGAAAGATAATCTGGTATGGGTACATCCTACTTAAATTTAGATTACTAACTTTTGAAAAGAAATCCTCTACGACAAAAGACTGGATTCCAGAGGATGTTCCAATCACCTGAATCAACTGAGGCAAGCTTAACTGAAAAGTAGATTAAATATTATGATTGCAGTTGTTGCTAGCATTCCTGATGATAGAGACTGAGATCCTATTTATGCAAATAGATGTCATATATTAATTGATTAATTAATAAATTATTAGTATAAATTTAATATTCATATTTTAATATAAATGTTTGTAAACACATGAATTAATCAGATCCTGAGCTTGAGTGTTCCTATAGGCTTTATTTGCAAATATATCTCCCTACAGAACTTCACATTCCCCCAATGCCACATATATCCAAAGTCATGATTTAAATGTAATAAAACCAGTAACAACAGAGAGACAAAAAAAAGGGAAACATTTAAACTTAGACTCCATGGACATATTTTTTTCAAATGCAAGTGGAATATAAATCAGGAAAGAATTTGTCACTGGGATTTCTGAAAAGGCACAGTGTGGAAAATGTGAACATGTTAACTGCTCATATAAAAGGCTTTTCCATAATAATCAAGCAAAATAAGCAGACTGCATGGCTGATATCTCAATACATTCAGTTTGGTCTCATCCAATTGCTTATTTAACTCCTAGACATGGCAAGGAGTTTAAAAGCAAATTAAGATTGTGTCATTTCTGTTTCATGAAACTTGAGTCAAGCAAATTGCCCTCCAGGTGTGTCCTGAATAACATGTTGGCTGGTTTTCTTCCAAAGGAAATTAGTGATCTACACTGCTTGAGAAAATGATTTACAATGCATTGAAATATTTTCAGACAGATACTGATTTGAACACAGAAATGAGCAGTCACCACTCAGAACAGTTATTGCATTCACTCATATGCAAAGAATTATAACACCACTCTATTAATTTTCAGAGTTGGTATGAAAATGAAAAATATTCTAAACAAAAGCCTCATTTTCCTAATTTTCTTCATATTTTCACAGTTTTTCAGGATTGAATAATTTGGTTTATTTTACACAATTCCGTGCCTAACAAACTACATGACAGTAATGGATAATTCTGGCATGTTGTAAAGGATTTGGTACAACCAGGAGGAGTAAAGCATCTACAGGGGAGAAATCTGAGGTAGTCGGTTTCTCTTTCACTGCTGGTTACACCACCCCACACTTTTTCCCATGCCGCTTTTGCAATGAGGTAAACACAAGTGCCTGGAGCAGAACCTGTGTAAGAGTGATTGTAACATAATAAATAGGATATAATTCCAAGTGGATCATTTCTGTAAGAAAAATATATATCTGGGTATGATTAATTACCCTTTCTGGGTGCTGGTATCCCCCCACTGATGATAAAAGGAATTACAATGCTTCACTAAGATTCATTGCTTAACTCTTCCTTAAAAGGTGAAACAAATTCCGCTCAATAAAGGCAAAAAAAAAGAAGAATATTTTAGAGTCAGGTAAAATCAATCATATAGGCACCATAAAATATAACTCTACATCTTTCAGAGTAAGTATAGACAGGTTTTCAAGTTACAAATCAGAACTGCAAAATTAATTCACTAGTTATTATATTTATCTTAAGGTTATTCATATAAGTCCATTTGTGGATGTACTAGTAGCATAAAATCAATTACATTATCATTACATAAGATGAAGTTTATCTGGACTCATGGAAGGAGCTGGGTAGGAAGTTAGGAGAGTGAAAGATGCAAGTGCTGTGTTGGCAGAGAAAGATACCCTTTGAAAACAGCATTTTAATAGCATGACTACATATCAAGAGGTCCTCTTTGGAAGGATACACTTTATGTTAACCAGTGCAGGTGCCTCAGGATACTGTCCTTCATGTACAAACCAGGGATGCTTCCCATAACACCAATGTCTGGAAAATGTCTGTCACCTCAGGAGCCGAAATGCTCTTTTCTTCACAAACAGCATAAGTGATTTACCTCTGAAACAAGCTAAGGTAATTTCAGGGTGCGGGCATTATTAGAATTTAATTTTCAAGTTTATTTACACAAAATATCACTGTGTATTTAGGAATAGCATTTACTGATAATGAGTATTGCTTATCATGTGGTAAATAATTTGGATTTTGAAAGAGCAATGTCTCAATTTACATCAATATGAAAGTGTCTGTATCAGTTGGTTACACAGACCAAAGAGAAAGAGCTAAATTATTCTAGCCTCCTCAGATTGAACCTCATATAACTCAATTAGCCTACTGTAGTAAAGTATTCAAATCTATTTGCAAAATTTTAGCCTTGTAGCAATAAATAGATGAAAAATAGACTGGTAGAGAATTGGTACTTAGTAGAGTCTCATATAGAAATAAAAAGGCTTGTGGAGATGAATCTCATTACTACAGATTTGGTCTATTCAAAATTATTTGATTCCAGTTAACCAAAGAGACAAAAAAGCTCTCTATATGTTTTAGGCTGTGGAATGGTAAAATATATTTCAGAGGAACATAAAATAACAGAAAAGGAATATTAACATTGAAATTGTTAACAATATCTTAAAAAGGAGATGAGATTCAAGATTTATAATCTCTCTTTTAACTGTCTGTGAGTCGGATAATATTGCTTTTCCACATCAAATTATTGCATAAGAAAAATCTTCTGATCAGTTCAAATGGAATTTTCCATTAAGTACAATCTGAAAAAAAATATCTTCTAGTTTGCAGTCTACGATTGCATATAATTTTATTAAATTTTTTATCTGGTTTTGCATAGGTAGAATGTTTTCTGACTTTTCAATACTAAACATGACTTTCATATCCTGTGAATTCTGAGTGCCTTCAGCTACTACGTAACAGATGCAACGAAAAATTACATTGACAAACAGTATATATCAATCTGGTATAAAGTAATAATAGATATAAATGTTGTAATTTTAATCTGTACATGTTAATGGATGTTAGAAGCATCTGCTGCCTCCAGCAGATCTGGGTCTGGGATTTCTTCTGCCCAGTCACTACGTCCAGCCAGCCCTGACACCTCAGGATTTCCACCCAAGACAAATGGATGCAGCTGATACTTTTCTACTTGTAGGTTAAATCAGCGATGAAGCTGAATGTGTGTTACACACAGAAGACAGAGACATGGAGGGCCATAGAGAGAACCACAGACAAGACACTGCTCACAGCAGCCCCCACTCTCAAGACTCACACCAGACACAGGCACACATGAACATGTCCCCTCCTCCCCTTGGGCTGGCAGAGACAGAAGTTCACTAATGAAGCACACACACCACACTGCCCAGATTCACAAGCACATGTACATCCATGGATCCCCTGATCAGTGGCACAGCATTGCTACCTCCTTGGTGCCTCTGTTGACGCACAAAACATCAATTGAACAGAAAGATATCAGTTCAAACCACAACAGAGTAAAAGTTTCTGCTAAATTCACTGTATTATATCATGTAAAGATCTAACATATGGACCTACTACATACTTCTGGATGACAGACCTCTGTGGAACAAGCAGGATAATGGAGATTGTGGAAGAAGAGTCCGCTATGTACAAGCTGTATAGGATCCAGTAACAGGTCAGAATGTGTTCATCAATCCGGCAGAGAGGGTGGATTGTGATATGAGACAATTGTCCAGGGACAAACCCAGGATCTTCCTCATGTCTCTGTTAAGATTAAATATAGCCACTTGATACAACAGCTGTCCCTCTGATACATCAGGGTCTTGGAGGAAGGCAGGATGGAGTAAATTTGTTTGCAGATTAAACAATAGCAATTGAGCTATGAGGTATTTCCTGAGGCTCATTTATCACAAGGAATAAAATAAATCCAGCTAGTCCTTATTACCAGTAAACTGTTCTGATGATTTTATTCTTTTCTACACATTTCTAAATGCTTTATGACAAGGTCAGATAACAAGTACATGCATATCAGGATGATAAGCATCTTAGAAATGCCTGAAGGTTGTTACTACTACTATAAGATGAGAGTGAAAAAATAATCTCTAAGGTACCTACCTTTGTGATGGCTATTAGTATTTCATTGGTATGTATAAAGCCTTTCTGGAAAATTAATGTACCATTTACTAAGGAACCGGTTTCCATGAACCATCTCTCTACATTCCATTCAGCATGTAATTAATATTTAAACATCTTTTCCCTTCTCTTTATTTTTGTATTGTTTCTCAATGACAAATATTTCCACAGCTTGAATAAACATTAGCTGGGGTCCTTAAATTAATGTTTGTGTATATTATCTATTTAGTTTACATACCAAATGTAGGACTATATCTGTTTCTACCCTTAGGTGCATGCCAAGTACCACATATTATTTTTCCTGTTTTCAGAAACATGATTTATTTGTTGATTGAGGCATAACCCAAAATTATCAGTAGTAGCAGATAAGAACTGAAATATCATTTTATGAGTCTGGGATTCTGAAAACAAACAAAAAAAATAAAAAAAATCTTACACTTTTAGCAAGTTCTTGATACCAAACCATCAAATGTAACAGGAAATCTTTATTACTGCTACTAGCAAAGGTAGCAAACTTTAAATGCTTTACAGGGAGGACTGTACAAAAGAAAGGTAATCTGTTCTAACAAAAAAAGAGGAAATTAAAAAAAATGTAAGTAAATAAATAAATAAACCCCTGTGCCAACATGTTGTCTCTTTCCCATTTAAACCTTCACATATCGTAACTCTTTGAAAATGATTGAGTATGTGGTTTTGAGTATCTGTTTTTATATTGGAACTTGGGGTGGGTTGGTTCCTTTGAAATTCACCTTATTCTGTATTACATTTAGCTAAAACACACTTGGGAAATATCCTGTTAATAAACGGGCTACAGTAGAGATCATATTTAGGCATCTCTGAACATAACATTAAAACTGAATTTTGTTCAGCACATCTCTGGGAGATTGGGTTGGGATCACCATATTTAGGAGACATTGATAGAACTGTTTTATATCAATTTTCTTTTCAAATCTATCAATCAAACATTGAAATAGTCTGGCAATAGGGTTCATAACTTAATCATACATTGTTTCAAATATGTTTAATATTCTTATGACTGGATATTCTCTTGTCCCTTTTTTGATGACAGATTCTGAATAATCATCCCTTATTCATAACCTGTACCATGCCAATCATGATTCTGTAGGCCTTCTCATAGCTCCCCTTAGTCATACCTTTTTCAAACTGAAGAGTTCCCAGGCTGCCTAACCTTTCTTCATATGGAGACCAATATCCAAAAATGAGAAGAGAGAGAATAGGATGGATATCATTCATGTTTTAAATGAAGATTAGAATTAGAACTGACATAAAGCTAGTCACAATGGGATGAAAAACCTCACTGCAAAAAACTACACAGAAATCACAACGTTCATGGATTCTGGAGGACTGCCCCTCTGATTTACTTTCTCTGAGACTTTCATAATCCAGCTAAATACATTTAAGTTGGGATGATCAGAAAGAAATGAATTATTCAAGATTTGGATTTGTAATGTAGTGCAGTGAAGTTTTCAACTTGTTCCAAGATCTTTGTTCATAATTCTGATACTCTTTTTGCTTTGTTTATTTCTCTCCTGAGCACAAAGCAGGCAATTTTGGAAGATGATCTGCAGATCATACACATCATTTCACATTTACGTAAACTCCAATATCACTTTCCTGAAGGGATAGCAGGTAATTTAAAGCATGTTATTCTATAAGAATTCATCTACATCATACAAAACAGCACATTAAGATCCTCCGGGTAACAGAAATTCAACACCAGAAATACCAGAGCTGTGATAATACCATAACGACTAATTGAACAGTGTTAGATTTAGTACATTTTTATACCCTAGCTAGGCCACAGAAGTGATACTTGAGCAGGTCAGTTGGAGCAGGGCCTAAACCAGCCTTAAAAACTTAGGTTTAAAGTTGAAAGTTTTTCTCGGTTTTAAGTAGATTTGGAGACTCTAAACAGTAATGTCCTTGACTTAGATGAAGTTAGCAGCTAAATCTTCTGTAGTCTTGACTGCGGAGGTCACTTCTAATTAGACCTTTTCACCTATAATCCCACAGAACTCTGTTTTCATTTCTGAAAATGAACCAGAAACACTCCTTGTTTTTGGGTTGGCTTATGTTTCTAAAATACATGAAGCTGAAGAGGAAATGGAGCACCCACTTGTTAACCAGGGAAAGAAAAAGCATCACTAAAGCAGGAAGAAAGGAAAACATTTTTAAAGTTAGCAAAAGTTCAATTACTGAATTTTAAAAATGTAATGAAGGGTTTTAATTTGAGTTTTTATTTATTTTATTTTGGTTATTTATTGTATTTTTATTATTTATTTATTCATCTTGTATAATTTTATTAAATAAGAAGTTTCCTTAGACTATGATGACTCCTTTTTGGTAACTGACCATAAAAGCAAATTTTTCTGATACTCAGGGCAAATTTATGAAACACCAAGCTTCCCTAAATTTCCTGCAGTTTTTTTGAACTTTAGCAAAGCAGCTGTAAAAGAAGGGATTTGATCCTGTCCTGCTCTTATCTTTGGCTTTATATTTTGAATGGAGAAAAGTGATTCTAGAGGCCTAGAGAAATGCTGAATTAAGAACAGAGTATTGCAGAGCATGTAAGAAAGTAAAATCTTTAGTTACATTTATGCACATAAACAATTATATATAATTACAGAAAACATTAGGTATATGTTTTTTAATTATATTAAATGTAATGCATTATAAATATGTTTATATTATATACTTATAATTGAAAACATTATTATACTGAAATGTTGGATTTTTGTACCAAAAGCCAAAGCATTCACAAATTCATCAGTATTTAAATAATGTTCTTTACACGTACATGATTCTGTTTCTTCATCTGAACATACGTTAAAAAACTTCTAAATTCTCAGCCAAAATGCATTTTAGAAGTTAGAGGGCAATATTAGTTCTGTCACAATATGAACTGCAGGCTTTTGTTTTTATTGAGTGTACTGTAAAAAGTTCCTGGACTTTCATAGTATATGCTGCCAATGATTTTCACCCTGAGGATTTAATAGCCCTGTGTGGCATTTATGGTCTTTTTACATCAATTTCTTGATACCTAGGGTTTATTCTGTGTATTGCAGACTCAGTGGTAGAGTTTATTGCAGCCATCATTTTACACGTCCTTGAAATGTTTCCACTGCTTCTTAAGTATGATAAGAAAATGTATATTTAATGTATATATTTAACTCCTGCCGTGGGCTTGTTTGACACAGCCAGCTATAAAAGATGTTCTGCAATACTATATTTGAGCTGTGCAATTGAACTAATTTGTGTCAATGATGATAACAGAAATATATATAATCTGTGGAGTCACTTTCTTACTGTTGAAAATAAATTAGCTACTAAACCATTAACCGTTGAGACAATACATTGATGTGAAATGCTGATTACTAACGAATCTCAACAGGAATGTTGACACATTAGTCCATTGTCCCAAATGGCTGCAAAGCCACATACTTCCCTGAAACAAATCCAAACATTTACTTCCATCTAACAGCTTTGGTGATTATAATATTCAATTAATGCCCAGTATCTTCTTTAAAATGAAATAGCTCATTATTTTCCAGAGTTTTTTTTCTTTTTCCAGAATGATAAAAGCAATTACAATGATTGTCATTCTTATAAAAATTACCTGTCAGATTTATTTTGGAAAACAAATAATTTTAACTCATGCGTTTTTTACAAAGTTTTAAAATCTTAACACTTAATTTTAAGCTTAGGGGCTTTTTTATAAAAATAGTGGTATTTTCCTAATGTATGTTTTTACATGTGAAAGCAAGGTAATGACTTTCCAAATTAAGAGATTTGATCTTGAGAAATTAGGATATTCAAAATATATGACTTCACAATCACATGCAACTTCCTCAGTTTTCTGTAGCAATGCTGGAAGTGTTTTTCCTAAAATTGGAAGAGTGAAACACAACAGTATAATTCATTGACTATTGTCACTCAGAGTACTGTCAGTTTGAGACAGCCGATAGGAGATATCCAAAATCTGTACAACAGAGACCTATCCAAAC
Source organism: Oxyruncus cristatus (assembly GCA_013399855.1). Classification (NCBI taxonomy): domain Eukaryota; kingdom Metazoa; phylum Chordata; class Aves; order Passeriformes; family Cotingidae; genus Oxyruncus; species Oxyruncus cristatus. Next base: position 247,406 of record VXAY01002602.1, read on the forward strand.
ACTATTCCAGAAATAATGGGTTTATGTCTGTGAACTGCCTAAGTACAAGGAATGAGAACATTATCAATCTACCATATGGCTGTGTTGCAGAATGTTGCTGCACCAAGATGTTCCCAATTCCCTCTATTCTTTTAAGAATCACCACCTGTTAATGTATTTTGAATGTAATCAAATATTGTTTATACTTTCTCCATTTTCACTCTAGTAAGAAAAAAAACATGGAAACAGATTTGCAGTGATTAATGATGGTGGAATTTGCCTTTCCTGTTTTCTTCTTGACTAAGAATTTGTATTACTAATCTGGAGAGCAGTTGAAGAGAAAGCAGCAATGCATAGAAAAAAATGGGTGCTGTGATCTGTACCTTGGAACAGGTGGCAAAAAATTGTTTTTTGGAATATGCATCTTCTCCTTAACCAAAAATCATTTGCTGTCATACTGTCTGCATTTCCACAACTACTGCTGAATGTACCGTGTATCTTATGGGTGTCAAAACTAAAAATAAAATGCCCTTCTTTCAGGTACCTTAACAGTCTCTTCTCCAAGAGTAACTTCTCACAAATTCTTTAGAACCATGCCTTATGAGCTTTATGAAATACTATTACAAATTAATTGCTTAAACATCTTCTTAATGATTTTCAATTGGTTGACGGATTGTGTCCTGAAGCATGTAATTCCTGGAGCAAATAATTTCAAAAATGTTTTTATTCTCTCTCCCTAGGTATTTGCACTGTCTGTGTGTGGGTGGATGAGCCCAAGCCACAGCTAAGCACCCACTTGGTGACTTGCTCAGACTCCTGCTCCCCAGTAGAATGGAGGAAAGGAATGGAACAGTAAAAGCTGAAAACCTGTGGGTTAAGATTAAGACAGTTTAATAGGTGAAGAAAAGTTGCACAGGTAAGCAAAGCAAAATACAGAATTAATTTGCTACTTTCCATGAGCAGGGAAATGTTTAGCCACTTGCTGCAAAGCATGGCTTTAGCACTCACAGTGGTTCTTGGGAAGAAAAACACTGTAATCATAAACATCCCCCCTTCCTCTTTTACTTGAGCTTTTGTTGCTGAGCTCACCATCATATGCTGGGGGGTTATCCCTTAGGTCAGCTGGGGGCTGCTGCCCCGAACTGTGCCCGCTTGCAATTTCTTGTGCACTCCCAGCCTGCTCTCTCAGTGGTAGGGTCAGAGTGAGGAAAAGATAAAACCATGACACATATTTAAATCACAGCACCATAATTCTGCCTTAGACAGATCAAGCTAACCATGTTAATGGCTCACTCTTCTTAAGTCCCATTGTACTGCTGACCTAGGTTTCTGTCTAGGAAAATCTTATTTAAAAAAAAAAAAAATAGGTATAACCGAAACAAATGTAAAAATTTTAAGCTTTTTGTTTATTTTCTTTTATGCATTTTGTCTGTCATGAAATTATTTGCACAGAAAGAAAATCTGGGTCAGCACACCTGTGCTTGTCTTAATACAAAATCCTATTTCGTTAGAAATATTCCCTGGCAGGTTACTTGTAAATGTGTGGCTTCATACACACACATAGACATATAAATATGAATAAATATACCTGTGTATATACACAATATATGTATATTTTTATGTAGCAAATGTTGTTTGCTATTAGTTGGGGGGTTGGGGGATTTTTTGTTTCCCATCAGCTAAGTTTTGCCACAAGGAGAACAGAAAGCAACTAAGGACCAAAATGGCATCTCAAATTTTCCATTATTTTCAATAGTTTATACTTTGTAGATGTAAGAATCTATAAGAACTGAACAGTTTTGAAGTGCATAGACTCTCAGAGATTAATTGCTTCTCAGCATATTTTTTCTCCTTTTTTTTAGAGTTAACTGCACTATGGGTGAAAGGAATTTTTTATTTTATTTGGTGATACAAATAAACATTGCAAAATCACTTGACCTAAACTATCAATGGCATAATTGCTAATTGATTTTACCTCCTCTTGCAGTTGTGTGTAATATCTTTAATTGGGTTACAATTTGTAGCCCACACATTATTTTGCAAGGAGATACATTGACTTTGTCTGGTAAACTGTGTAGAATATGATGTAATATATATTGTAAATTCAGAGACATGGTTCTGCATTCAATGAAATCCAAATTAATATAATAGAAATGTATATTTTTCAAGTAAGGTTTAGCAAAAAACTGCAACTATTTAAAACTACTGTATAATCTGCTTAAAGCCGTTGCAGTTTTTGGTTGTATAGTTGGCTTTTTGTCTCCCAGTAAAGGGGCTATAAAGCAGTTGTGATCCAGAATATATACATACACAGACTACACACAGGCAGGAGATTTGCACAAAGTGGTCTGTACTGATAGACAATACAGATGATCCATATTTACAGTTGAATCTTTATGCTGTTAGTCACAAGAAAACAGTCATGCTGATTACCATCAAACTTGCAAGTTGTAAAGGTTTTGGTTTTGACGAAGAATGTATGATGCCTTACATTAACCATTAGTGCTCTCTTTGTATTTAGTTCAACCATAAAAGAGACATTGAATTTTCAGGCCTATTTCTACCACCCTAGGGAGGCATGATCTCTCTGGAAACTGGCTATCCTTGATGCTTACAATTCTTAGACATTTCTTCTAGTTTTCTAATTTTTTTTTCCCTAGCTTTCTCTGTTGGCTTTTTTTTCCCGTTGGCTTTTTTTTTCCTTGTCCTTTTTTTTTAAAGAAGTTGTTGACTTGCTGAAAGCAATCCCCTGTTTTTTCAGAGTTTGGACAATCTAAAGTTACACACTATTTGCATGTTACAAGCAAGTTAATATAATGTTGTTTAGTCTGATATTTAAAATAAATAGATGAGCAAGATTCACAAACCATTTTGCATTACTTACATACACACGTACACATATTACTGTGCAGATTAAGAACATTCTGAGGATCATCTCTTTACAGTAAAAGTGCACAAACTTTCTCTCACACTAATTGAAATTAATACAAAAGTACAAGAACATAGATTTTTGAGAATATGGGCATGAGAGCCATGCCTAAGTACTAACGGCAAGTATTTTATGTGATCATCTTTACCTTACTGCTAAGGGTTTTCTTCACATTATTCTTTCATTGGAAGTCTATTCTTTCTGTGTTTTCTCATAAGGGCTGTCTTTCTCAAAAGCTTCTCTTTGTGGACATGTCTTACAGGAAGTAATGCCTTGGGGTCATTAATCTCTTAGTTATAGTTTTAAAGTAAGGCTCATACTTCTAAGTTCACAAAAATCTATAAGCTGATAGACCCAAATGGAGGCCCTCACCAGGCTAGGGATGCAAGCAGTCATATGTTTATGTTAATAATATCATAGAATCAGCCGGGTTTGAAAGGACCTCTTAGGATCATCAAGTCCAACTCTTGTTGGAAAGCTGAAATAGCTCCTTGAAATAAATTTAGTTGGACTAAATAAAATTATGTAGCTATAAATAATTAAGAAACAAGTAAAAATTTTCAGTAATCACCAAGTGACATGTGATTGAGCTCTGACTTTATAATTAACATCTTAAAAAGGGTACATGATTAACTATCTTAACTATCTCTTTTTTTTTTCTAATAATGACCTTATTTGATTATTGGAAATGGCATTTTTTGCATTTTGCATTTGTTCATAATTAATATAATTAGCCTCAGACACTGAAATAATTTCTGTGGCTCATAATTGATTCCCTGTTCATTCCAGTTACATCTGTAATTTTTAAAAACTTTACCACAGACATCTGCGAGATAATAGCTGTGTGTTCATTCTAAGGCAGTCTCTCCTAAAGTACAAATCTGAGCTGACTCATTGAAACCGCCATATGAATTTACGAAATTATTCTCTTGGAACATAACATTAGGAAATGTCACAGCAAACTAGCTCGCTCACATGTTAACTATGCTTACATTTTAGAGATGAGTGAGGAGGCAGTGCTTAGATCCAAATGGGGTTTATATTACCATTTGGCGTTCATTGACGGCAAATCTTTTGAGCTTCTCTAATCAGATTTTGCCACCATATGGAAAGCATCAGTGTTATCCTGTGGTAATCTGACCTTCTTTCACCAAATCTCAAGTGACTATAAGTAGAAACTGAATAAGTGTCATCTGCTTTTGGATCCAAAATAGAATGGAGTCAGACTGCATGGCAATTGTTATAGGAAATCTGACGAATAAAAAAGTTTACTTGAATTTCAATCTACAAAATCTAACAGCTCATATTTCCCAGAATAGAACACTAACTATGTTGGCTGTTGGAAGATTTCTTATGAGGAAAAAGATACTAATCTGCACTGATTCCTTTCCAGGGACAAAATCTGGGCTTACACAGAGGTGTGAGAGTCTCACCCAAATGCTTGACAGTTTTCCTGCTGTTTTCCCATGTGGGTATTGACAATGTGCCATGTATTGCCACGGTCTGATCAGAAGACATTGTAACACCTAGGGTAATAAGGGAAGCAGTATCAGTTCTTGGCTGCTCTCACATCTCTCAGCTGAAAGTTTAGGCTCAACCAGATACTAATGAACAGGGAACAAATGTACTACTGTGAAAGATAGAACTAACAGTTTCAGATTTCTGAGTCACAACAGTATTCTATTAAAACTTTGTTTTGCTTTATAAAGGTGGTAGGAAAAATGTTATTTTGGAATTTGTTATAACCCATACAGAAACAGTGACTGAGAAACTACAAGTATAACGTGAGTTGAATAAAAATTACTTAAAAGTGAATAATAATTAATTCTCTCAGGAATTAATGGTAGAGGAAAAGAAGACGAATAAAGATAATACAATTCAGAAAATCCAGCATCGGCAACACAGGGAAGTAAGAGACAAGGTGGTTTAGAGAGAGAGAGTCTAACGTATGCAGGAATGTGAGAGAACTGGCAGTAATGGAAAAGTTGAGATTATACTCATAATGGCAGACTATACCATTCCACATCTAAGATGGGAAGCATATTAAGAAAGCAACACAGGACCAGAAAGTCTTCAAGGACATGAAAATAATTTTTAGATAAATAAGAGAAAAATAAAAATATGGGTAGATTTCTAAGAATATGCCAAAAGGGGAAAAAAATGAATCTGGGATAAAATCAGGAAGGCTAAGGTGCAAAATGAGTTTCCACTAGTCAAAAAAAGAAGAGCTGTAGGAAAAAGAAATTTAAAATAAGGAAAAAAAAAAAAAAAAAAACAAGGAAAAATAGCAAACATTAAACTAGGAAAAGATCAAGAAAAATGGAACCTTTTTACTTTAAAAAAAACCCAAATAAACAAGCTAACCTTTCCCCCTTGTTTTAAACACATATATATGAATTGGTTTACAGACCAAAATATAGAAATAACACACTATAATGTATCTTTTATAAAGTAGGGTGGGCAAATTCAATTTGTACATCTTGGCTAAATTAATCATTTTACATGAGGAATGAATTTTATAAAATGTTCTAGACCCCTGGAAAATAATTTTTAAGATTTATGGGATCCAGAGTTGTGATAGGAATAAGCTTCATATCTAAGCTTCAAAAATAAGTTGGAAAAAAAAGAAAAAAAAAAAGAAAAAAGAACCCACAGCATTACAGTTATGTTAGTCTAGTTCAAATTTCCAGCAAGATTCTGTAAAAAAAATTATTAAGAAATCAATTTATAAGCACCTCAAAGATAATAAGGTGATAAAAAGGGACAGCATGCATTTGTCAAGAACTGATCATGTCAAACTAATATAATTTATTTCTCTGACAGGCTAACAGGCCAAGTGAATAAAGAAGAAGCAGTAGGTTTGGTACAGCTTGACTTTATTAAGTTTTTTTAATGCTGCCTTGTACAACATTCTTATGAGCAAGCTAAGAAAATGTGGTTAAGTTATAATCACCTATTTAGAACTTACTCTGAAGAAGTAGTTAATAATGCTTTACCTATATCCTAGGAGGCTGTTTCCAATGTCATTCCTCATGGATCTGCCTGCCTTGGACCTAGCTGTCTCATTTTTATTACTAGTTGGAATTGAGGAAATATGTAAATGGATTCATAGAATCATTTACGTTGGAAAAGACCTCTGGAATCATCAAGTTCAACCTATGACTGAACACCACCATGTCAATTAGACCATGGCACTGAGTGCTATGTCCAGTCTTTCCTTAAACACTTCCAGGGATGGTGACTCTACCACCTCCCTGGGCAGCCCATTCCAATGTCTGTTTACTCTCTCTGTAAAAAATTTCTTCCTAATACCCAAACTAAACCTCCCCTGGCAGAGCTTGAGGCTATGCCTTCTCATCCTGTCATCTGTTCACCAGGAGAAGAGATCGACCCCCACCTGGCTACAACCTCCTTTCAGGTAGTTGTAGAGAAAAATAACGTCTGCCCTGAGCCTCGTTTTCTCCAGGCTAAACAACCTCATCTTCCTCAGTCGTTCCTTATAGGGCTTGTGCTCCAGACCCTTTACCAGCTTCATTGTCCTTCTCTAGACCTGCTCCAGCGCCTCAATGTCCTTCCTGAATTGATTAATCATAGTAGAAGAGGTGGAAATAATTTTCAAGGGCAGTTAAAGACTATAATGAGATTTTGACAAATTCTAACAAAATTAAGCAAATTTAAATTCATATAATTTCAAGTTTCATTTTACTTTGCAATATGAACAAAACTCATTTTCTCACTGTCTACTATGAGTGAATTTACATTCTGAGAATTTCAATAAGAGAATAGCGAGAAATGTAAAGGTTATATCAAAACCTGAGTTGCAAACTAAAAGTGGGGGATAACTTACTAGACAACATATATGTATTTTCTTTTTTTTTAAAAAAGGCAAACATGGATCTTGACCTTATAATAGATCTGTAACCTTTGATCCTCTGTTAATTGGTTGTGTTGGTTTTTTTTTTCACAGCAGCAATATGTTATGTCACCTTTATGATTTGTATCATGAGTCAACAAATAGATTTAAGAACATCAGTTCTAGTACGATATTTGCAAAAAAATTTGGCTAGAAAAATGAAGTACATTTTCTCTAAGTTTCTCTAAGCTAGAAACCCTTTCTCCCAGTAAGGTGACTAATTTGAGATTCCATAAACTCATAGTAGGCTGTGAGACAATGTGTTCTGTGCATATTGAAAAGTAAAGCTGCACACAGCACACATACTGACTCAGAAACACCTTCCAGCTTATGAAGCCAGAGAAAATGAAATATATCTTCTGTTTCTTGGTGCTATCATTCATATTCTCACTTACTAAGTTTCAGACTAAATAGGGGAATGAGTGTGCTATTTTAGAGCATTAAGAAGCTTTAGGGCACAGACACACTTATTTCTCTCCAGCTATTTAAAGGACTGACTAACCATTTGCATGGTGTTCTTTAAAACCTAAAATAACTATAATCAATTCATGCATTGAGAGTACTTTTTAATATCTCATTTGCCATGTTGCACTTCTATTCCAATAAAGAAATTTATAAATGTTCAAGAAATTCTATGTGCGTTTTAAGCATTAGTCCATCCCAGGAATTTAAGAGCCACTCAACTTCTAGAGCTCAGCTGACAAGGCAAATCCAAGGCATGCAGTCATTTGAATGGCTTATTAAATTTCAATCATGACCAATTAGTAAGGATTGTACTGTCCCCCTCCCTCATTGGTAAATACTCATTTATTTCCTTGTCTCATTTACTTTCTTTGATATCCTTATTAATAAGCTTTCCCTCCTGCATAAAGCAACATGCCTGCAAAAGCAGATGAAAGGCAGCAATGAGGTTCTCGTAGATTACACACTCTGACATTTAAGGTATTGTAAAATTTTATTCACTAGGGCTCTGGCCTTGCACTGTGTTGTATAGCAGAAAGGGCAAAAAACATACACACTTTCCAGTAAGTACAGGAAGGAAGATGCAGGATGGAGAAAAATACTATAGGGACCAAAATCATGCCTGTTCTCTGAAAAACTTAAAGTTTTGTCCTCACGCACAGCTAGAAAAAGTAAAGGGCATGCATGCTGAGAATTGAAAGAGCAAATGGTAGCTGACAGGGAGGAAAAAAACAGGAAAAAAATTGCAGCTTGTTGTTTAAATTGGTAGTCTGTGTTCCACACTGGAGAAAAAATAGTTGCTCCATTTCTTTGAAGATATCTGCTGCTGCATGCTGAGAATTATCACTGCACTAGTACTGAAATCTATCCTATAAGAAGGACATGCATTTATTTTGATATTCCTTCTTAACATGTCTTGATTCTGGAGCCCACATATGGAGTTTGATGTCATTATATTTGCCTTGAGGTCTGGACTCCAAAAACTGCTTCAGACATGGGCTTCCTCCAAGGCTTGACAGATCCATATAAATATATGGCTGAGGCATCAAGGTTGTTTGAAATGGTGCTAGATACCCATGCCTATGCTTATGTCTAAGTAACAGAATCATGGCCAAATCTTTTCCAAATCCTTTCTAGTACCCACAAGCAAAAAAGTATAGTTTTCTGGATGAGGTAAATATATAACACAATAGTTCAAGTGTTCGGACAATGCTCTCGAGTATGCAGCATCATTGTTAGGGCAGTTCTTTGCAGGGCCAGGAGTGGGACTCCATGATCTTCATGAGCCCCTTCCAGCTCAGTATATTATATGATACCTTTTGAATCTCATCAGTGTCTGTAGTTTTGTGGCAAATTGGGTTCTTCTACAAAAGTTATTTAGAGAAGTTCTACCAAGAAGGCTGTCTTTTGAAAACATGGTTATTTAGTTTAGAATAGAGTATTTCAGGATTATGTAAGTTTGCCTATTATCTTCATTGAGGAAATACTCTGTTTTGCTAGGATGGTATTCCATTGAAGTTTCATTTGTGTATAATTATTTTAAAAACTAATTCTCTTCAGTTTAAAAACTTTTTTTCTTCTGTGCTTCTGATTTTTGGTGTAAATTGCTTCACTTTTTGGCACCACTTACATCGCAATATTATATGAATGTTATAAATAGTATGAACAACAGGGAAATTATGATAAATGTTTGCTTACTGTTCAGCTTAATTAATGTAGAATAAATGTCCATCAGCATCTCACTGCAGATAATGACTAACAAGATTTTTATCTTATGCTGCAACTTAATTGCATAGAGCTGTTCTCTTCAAAAGCTTGCTATCTAATGCTGTTACATGGAAAAAAAATGAAATAAAAAAGATGATATGTCTAAACAGACTTCAAGTTATCTGCAAAGGTTATAAATAGAATATTAAAAAAAAAATAAAAATGCAAAAAACCCAAGAAGAATCCAAACAAACTAATATTCCACTATATTTTCTCTAGTAATCACTGTTTTAATTTAAAAGTATCTTACCCATTCAAGTGTGGTGATATTTTGAGTATACAACAGTATTGTAGGCCACAAAGTCTGGTGAACTGCACAACCTTGGTTTGAATTCAAACATCTATTATCAACTTTGTGTAATTAATAAATTTAATCCTATTGCCATTTAATTTCACTTGATTCACTTTTTTGAGTCCCAATTCTGCCCTCATCTACTATGTACAAGGTACATTTAAAAACCATGAGACTTAATATTTCACTGTTCATATGACGCTTCCGGGTAATAAAAAAAAAAAAAAAAAGAGAAAGGAAAACAATATGAGGAGATGGGTGTTAGGATGTTTTCAGTTCTCTTCAGCTAATCTTAAACAGTAATCTCTGCGTCACGTATACTGAAACAAACATCACCTGCTAATGCATACGAAAAAACCCTGGACTATTTTACCTTGTCAGGAAGAAACACTCCAGTAATCTAACTGAAGTTATCTGCAGTATTAAAAGCTTATTTCTCATGAGCAACATTCATTTATACATAGGAGGCAAGTGTTTCACGATCTGCATAAATGGTTCAAAGGTGTCTAAGAAAATTAGAAACCTTCCTCCCTATTCCAAATGTGGTAATGAAAATTTTTTGCCCCAAAATATTTTTCTATAAGGAAAGATGGAAGAAGAAAATGGATGTTGGTTTCTTAAAGGTGTCAAACCTTAAACAGCACAACCTCAGAACAATCTTGAAGAACAGCTTGTCTGTACCACTTCATTCTTGCAATGCCCTTCTCTTCCTCTGAACTTCTTGAAAGGCCCTAGTGTATGATCTAGTTGGGAAGAGGGAGGAAAGGGAAATAGCTAGCATGACACAGAGCAAGGATTAAAAACTCCTTCAATAGTGGCTTCAACCTAAGAGAAAATGTCAGATTTTTTTAATGGTACATCAGCAAGCACATGGCATGGTAGCTTCCACAACAGTTTGTGTGGAAGGGAACCCAGGAAGGGCACTGAAACTCAACCAGCTTGATCAGAGAGCAATGGCATCAACCTGGCAAAGACCATATCCTGTTTATACTCTGCATCTGCCATGACTTGATGCCACTTCCCAGGCAGAGCTCTGATAAGAGCACACTGCCATACAGACACTGGGCTGCACGATGCGTCTTGCTTGCACGCCAGTACTGGATGGCAACAGTGAAAAACTCTGTGGGAACTGTGCCCAGGAAGAAGAACTCCTCCACTTAGTGACAGGGCAGAAGAGAAGGTTGAGTAGAGAGAGAGAGAGCCTACAGGAATTGCACCCTGCCTTCCCTGAGACAGACAGACAGCATGTGACATCCTCTCTCCAACCAGCAGAATGCATTGACTTAAGGATAGCGGTCAGTGGTGACAGGTTTCTGTCTAGCACGGAAGGTACGTCTCCTCTGTGACTACCCCACCTTCCCAGGTGCCTTGGTGCAGTCGGCATGAGGCTCTGCAAGTGGAACTGGAACGATGAGGGAAATGTCTCTGAGGTTAAGTCTGCCTATGCCCTGCATCAAAACTGCTCCCATAAAGAAAAAAAAATGAGTTATGGTCATAGGACACATTCTTCTGAGGGGAAAAAGAGACCCAATTTATCAACAAGACCTACTTCTTAGGGAATTCTGCTGCCTCCTTTGGTAGACCCTGAGGCTCTAATCTTTCAAAATAAGCTCTTCTGCCAGGGAACCTTGAGATTTCACAGGCTGATTACCATTAGCTACAGTGCTAAAAGTCGTTATCATTTCTCCATAATCATTATGTAACCAACAACATGAGCAATACACAATTCCAAGTAAATAAACACATCACTTAAGCTACTGAGTAAGACTTACACCTTCAGCAGTTGACCAGTAGAATATCCATTATCATTTACAGTAACATCTCAAAAAGATTACTGCACATTTTTACTAGGAATATTTGCAAATATACCTCGAAATATTTTTTAAAAAATACACCTTTTTCAGTGAAGCAATGTCACAGAATTTGAAAAAGAAATTATTTTGTAATGTAAGGAGAAAAATTACATATAAGTAATCAACATTTTGGTTTTGTTTCTAAAAGCGAACAAATCAGTTCAAAATGTAATTTAAACTAATAACTAATTGAATAAATAACTTCAGGAAAAAGCTTTTTAATTACAACTGCTATGCCAGATACAATCAGTTTTATCATATGAATTGTAAAGCATAGAAGATTTTATTTATAATTTTCATATGATAAAGATTCCTTCTTTTTAGACTCATTATAAATCCATTATTCAGTGGTTGTACTCATTTATTGACTCATTCCCCAATTCAGATTAAAGTTTCAGAAAGGGCCTACCATTTCAAAAAGAGTTTTTACCCTTTTTCGCAATATTTCACAATGTTTTCAATATTCTTTTTTTTTATTTGGGATATAGACAAAAAATTGAATAAATGAACTGTGCTAAAATAAAAAGAAGCAATTACTTAGACTGAATTCTTCTCTAATCTGTGATGTAAGGATGAAGAAATCTTACATGTTTAAATGGATAGTTAAATGCTGAGCTTATGTTACTAGAAACCGAATTGATCAATGTGGCCCTATGACTCTACTTAGAGGAGACTGATGTTCTTATTACGTGCTATCCTTGGACTTTCCTATGAAAGAAAAAATACCCTACCAGTATGAAAGAAAGCAAAGGCATAGATGAAGAGTATGAAAGAAAAAAAAAATTAAATAGAGAAAATAAAAACAAATCAGATGTTTAGAACATCTTTTGCACTTAATCCACACACTTAATTTTCCCTTCTATTTGAATTACTTGAAATCTCTTCTGCTAGCCAAAAATGTTGTAATATTAATATTTAGTTGATACATAATTCTTAGTAAGATACCATCTCTTTCATATATAGAGGAACCAATCCTAAACCCTAGATTCATGTTGATTTCACTACTTTAGAGATATTTTTATTTGTGGGTAATTTTTGTACTGTATTGGCTCTTTGTATAGCTGGAAGCCATCAGAAAACTCCAAACTACATGTTACACATCTAGAATAAAATATATTCCATTATTTAGCTGTAGCAAAAAGATTTCGTCATGAAGATATCATTGGTGTGTGAATGGCCTTTTATTCAAACTCCAGGAAACATTTGGGAAGCTGTCAAAAAGACAGATAAACAAAATGAAATTGAGTTTTTACACGGATACTAAATGACTAAGTAAGGAAGAACGCTCTACTCTCCCTAAAAGAGCAATTCCAGAGTCTGGGGTCCTATACAGTGAATGCAGTGGAGCAAATCATCAGGTTTCTGAGGTCACCCTACATCACCGCTCTTTTTTCTACTGATGAAGGTAAGATACTGGAGGGGAAAGACCAATGGCATGTAGGACACCTAGTAGGTTACCTATATTCTTAAGCCATAGGGTTCCTCAGAAAATACTGAGCAAGCAAAAGCCATGAAATTGGTGGAGTGGCTAATTCTATTTCAACATGGACATGAATTCATTTCTATTTGGCAATAATAGAACAGAGTATTCAAACTGTCCATTTTAGGGAGATAACGATTCAAAACTGATTGATGAATGAGAGATGAGCCCTTACATTCTCATATTCTAATGAATTAATTAATACTTCCCACTTACAAAATTACCCAGTTCAACTTCTAGCAGTAAACATACCTTAACGCTTCTTTACTCTTCATAATAAATACAATAAGTAAAAGAGAAAGACTAAAAAAAAGAAAAAACAGCAGGAAGAAAGTTCAGAGAGACAAGACTGATACTTCATAAAATAAACAATTGAAAGTTGAAATACATTGGATATCTGCAGTGAAAAACAAGAAAAAGAAGAGCAAAAAGAAAGAAAATTGAATTTACTGGATATATCAATGTCTTGTATTCTCTGTCCTGTAAGTTATATCTCTTCTTTCATTTCACTTGAGAGTCTGTCTTCTTTTTTTTGCACTCAGGTTGGGGTTATGATCTTCAACACCTGGAGGTCTGAGAGGATTTTGAATCTTTACCTCAAATTTAAACTCTTCTTTATTAAATA
>VXAY01002602.1:260770-331878 GCA_013399855.1 Oxyruncus cristatus
TTTTCACAGAAAATAATATAAAAAAAACCCTCCTTTGTTTTCTAACTACAATATAAAAATTTATTGTAAATCTAAACCAACTTCATATATCTGAGGGTAGTATCCTTGTGAATTCCTTAAAATTGCCTCCTATGTGATAGCATCATGTTGCACGTGTGTAAAATGATGGTCCATTTTGAAGCTGTTTTGCCTATCAGCATCAGAGCCGCATTTGAAAGCAATAAAAAAACACTGAAAAGATCTGTGGCATCTTTTTGATGTTTCCAGTATGAGCTAGACAGAAATGTTTTCTGCACTGCAATGGGCAAGATGTGATAATAAGCTAGAAGTCAAACATTAACTGAAAGAGTGCTCTGCTTTCCTTGATTTGGAACCGTTAGACAGGAGGAATTAGGAAAACAGGTTTATTGAAAATCTAAGCCAACGGACATCTCTAACAATTTTGCAACTCTATAAATAAAGAGGACTCAGAAGAATATTTTATACAATATACGTCAGCAGTGGGCAGTGACAACAACTGGAATGTATTGGAAAGGTGACATTTATATTATAACATTAAAATTTTACACCAAAGTATGAATCTCTTAATCATAGATAATTCAGGGAGAAAGAGAGGGAGAAAGATGTTACGGATGGCAATGATGATTTCCAAAGCACAAAATACTGTCCATTCTAAACCAAAAGTTGCACTCCAGCTTTGATGAAATATATTAATGTGAAACCATAAGTAATATGAGGAAGAAAGAGCTTAGAAATACTAAGAAATGACAGACACTTACTCAATCACCCCTAACATAATAATACTAATTATTTAGAAATAAAATACAAACATCGTGAAACACAACATGAGCATGAGAATTTATTAGGTTATTATGACACATTTGCAAAGGCCAGCAATCTTGTAACATAGCAGTTCAATTAACTTAGAGGAATTTTTCATTCGAACAAAGACCAATGCTACAAGAAGATGAATGTGTTACTGACCATAAAGTAAATCAAGCATTATTACTTTTAAGATAGACATCCAAGCGAAAAATGAGGTTTGTGAGCCACCAGTGACAGATGGAATGAGGGGGGGAGGTGGGGAAAGGGCAGGGAGAATTAAAAACATAAAAAATCAGAACTGGCGATTAGGAGTTTCATTTCACTATGAATTACACATATTAGCAAATGTATGTGTACGACTAACAACGTGTCAGTATTGGATGATTTTTATATTAAAAAAAATATTTTTTAAATGAAAACTCTTATCCCCTGTGCCTAATCAAAATCAGTACAAAATCCAGGCAACACACCTGAAAAACTCTGAATGTGTCTTTCAAAACCTGAGAAATAAAACAATCTAGAAAATTAGTCAAGAAGGCTAAATGCCTCCCATTTCATTGCCACAAGTCCTCTGTGTAAGGTTAGAATGATAATATTCCTCTGGAAATCACTGTGTATCAAACTACTGGAATGAATACAGTCATTGGCCATTGTGGGAAAAATTGTCAGAATTGACACATTTTGACAGACTTGTCAGCTTGTGAACAAAACCCCCCAAAATTAAGTTAGTTTGCTAATATTCTCTTCTGCTTTTGAAGGGGAGATATTCAGGAGATGATGAATGATGCAAAAAATGTTTCTTTTTTATGCTTTGTACATCACCAGGGTTATGTTAGCTGCCCTTAGAAAAACAGAGGATATATTTCTGCACATTCAACAGCCCCATTGGGAAACACTGTATCTCAAACTGCCATTTGGGCTGTGTTCAGTACACAAGGTGTTTTACCAAAAAAATGCAACACATTTCTGATGTCATATAAGTTACTGAGGTCTGCACAGATGACATTTCGATTTAAGGAAAAAAACAGTGGAAGAGCATTACCAGAGCAACATTTGAACGAAGCAAACAAACAAACAAACCACAGTGCAGAAGAAACAAAAATGTAAAAGAAAACTAAAATAACATAAAAGGAAAAGAAAATATCATAATAAATAGATTAAATCATTAAACTTCAGCTGCCAAAAAAATCTGATTAAAGAAACAGGGGAGAAATATAAGGATGCTTTGGGTTGTGAACTATGCAAAGAAATTTGTGTTTAACAGAAATGTCCTAGACAGAAAAAATAAGAGTACTATGGTATCAGAGGTAATCATAGTTTTTACAAGAAATCTCTGGACAAAACATATTTAAAGGCTTCTAACAGTGCTGTCGTATGAAAGTTTTTCCAAAACTAATTTTCCCACTAATATATCCAAGAAAATAAATAGTACAATCAAAATTGGTAGTGTTTATGTCAAAGGCTGAAAAGGACATTAATCTTTCACACTATGCATCTAGCAGCATAAGAAAATTCCACAATAAATTGAACATTGCTAATTACTTCAGATACTAGACTGACATTACATTTAATAATTTTATTTCATTTAATAATTAAATGTAATTAAGTTCAATACAAAAGAATTATTATTGGTAATTTGTTATGACTAGCTTTTATACAGAACTAGCATGCTGAGAATCATGTCCTGCACAAAGTTTTCTATGAGCTTTTGGGAACTAAGCAAGTTAAGTACAGTTTATGCAAGGGTGATCAGCTGGTATGTAAGTACCCAATGAAATGGGTCTTAATTTGTCTCTTTGTCACTTAGTGATTAATGAACAAGAGGATGTCTGAGCTTACTGTATTGCTTTCTTCTACTGCAGAATCGTTTTTATTAATTTCATTGCTTTAGAAAACAGCTGACATTCAATCTGGCTGAGAGAACTAAGATATTTCTCAACTGATTTCAGCAATCTTTCTTTTTGACAGCTGACTTGCAATGAATGAGGCCACACAATGAGTGATCAGCCTCACATGTTTGAAATAGGAGCTGTACACCTTAAACAGATATTGAACTTGAGTTATGTGTTAAGATTTTGCATAATTTTAGAGACGCTTCTCAAATCTTGATTGAATTCTGAATTGTGTACTATCAATTACATTGAAGGACATATATTTATAACATTTTCTTGTTGATAATGGAAGCTTTTCAAGTATTTTCATTTGATTTTTCTTGAGAATATCTCTTCCTCTGGACTGTGCATTTCAACATTACCTTCCTCGTGATCAGTTACCTCAGGAGTTCAAGTTTTTTAATTTTGGGGAACTGAGTGAATTGCATTTTCTCTGTAGTGTTTATATTGCTGAGGCCCCCAACTACTGCCATTATCAATTATTTTAGTAATTTCTGCAGAACATGGATTCTGAACTGATTCTAAGAAGCCAGACAGTATAACTACTATACTTTTTTTGTTAAATAAGCCAATTTCAAATAGAATTTTATTAGCCTAGAGTTAGCCATGTCTGCAGTGCAAAATATACTTGGTCTGCAGACTGAAAAGGCTTAAAACTACTTGTCTTTCCCATGTCAATCATTCCACATTTGGAATGATTCCATGGGAAAGACAAGCAGTTTTAAAACACATTCCCTGATCAAACAACAAAGGAGAAATTAAACTTTACATTTCCAGAATTATACCTTACTGCTGGAACAACCTGGGTGTCGTTGTCTTTTCTTATTATTTTGAAAGTTTTATATAATATTTTAAGATGTCTCTTAGATTATCTTATTTTTAAAAGACACTGTAAAAATAATACCCAGAAGGGGAGAAAAATAACAGATTTTATTCTTACTGTTACACTTTGTAGCTATGTCTGACATAAGTCAGTTATGCTTAAGCAATCTTCAAAAAATTAGTGAGAACTGTTTAAATTCTGTAATTACCAACAAAAGAACATCACTGTCATAGGTGATGCGATATAAAACGCAGTGAAATCTTGATTATTCTTGCCAGCATCCACATTCAAAGTCGTAAAATCACTTTCTGTGCTGAAAAAGTTGCTCCTTATGCCTATGAAGTGGCTATCATGACTTTTTACTAGATATTCTCCCCCAAATAATTTATTTTAATTAAGATGAACGGATTCATGAATGTGTCTTGTTTTGCTCCTACCAGTTCGCATATTTCAATTGGGAAAAAATTAAAGAAAAAAAAGATAGTAGTCATTTCTAGTTAAGACCACTGTGGAACAGTATCTATCTTTTATTTGCTGTAAGTTTACTTTGTGGATGCTTTAAATATTAGTAAAAAGGAGACAAGAAATGACATGTCTGTTTTTTTGCCTGGCAGATTCTTTGTGAATCGTTTGGAATTCCAGAAGAGATCAGAAATATTTCCTCCCCTGAAGGCATCTGAGTGTGCTATGCCAGGAGGTGGTTCTGGACTTGAGATCAGGATAGGTACAAGGTTAGGAAGACGGGGGTTGCAAATAGGAAATTTGATGAAAGAATAAAGGAAAGGGTTTCATTGAAGTGTAGACATCCGTAAACAGAACTAATAATGAAGCCTCCTTTTACTGTCAAAGGAAAGAAATACGTCAGAATATCTTAAGGTAGATATCAAAATAGTTTTATGATTTGCTCTATTAAGAACTGAGTGTTTCCATTGACTGAGTGTAGAGTTTACAGTGACTAACTAAGATATGTAAAAGACTTTATAGATACATATTACTAGTTGATGTGACTAACAGGCTAAGAGATACTTAAGAATAGAAAAAAAAAAAAAAGCACCGTCAAATCTAATCTGACAAAATTATTTTCTCAGAAACCAAGAGGTGATTGTGTGGAGTTTGTTGTTTGAAGCATCACGTATTTCTATTAGAGAAAAAGACTGCAGGAAAAGTTCCAACAGGTAAAGATTCAATGAGAATAAGGGAAACTGATTATTAATCCCTTTCTTTTCTTAATCTGTCTCACTCAAAGGATTATTTTTTTTTTTAATGTTCTAATAAAATAGAGCATTAAATATAGAAGATACCTTAGGAAATTTAAAGGCACTTTTTAAAACTGTTTGGTGTAATAGACTTGCAACATAAGCTCTTCTTTTTTTAACTAATATGTGTAAGATTTTCATCATTATATATTCTCTCTACTTTGGTTTTCCCCTGAGAATATTGAAAACCTAATATGTTACTACATGGTTTGTGGCCTTTGAAGAACATCAGTTGCTTCAGGTGACAGGTGGAACCTTGATAGCTTTCAAATATATACCTAACCTTTTCCACTTTGTAAATCCACATCAAGTATATTCTTTGTTTGTATACTTTGCCTGAAGTAGTTTGACATGAAAGTCTGAAAGAGCAATAGCAATAAAGGATTTCCTCCCTAGCTTCAAAACAATGATAAATAATGATACCCAAACAGACATCAAACTAGAGCATCCAATGTTTCAATAGTGACCTGTTTGATAAACTAGAGAGCATGATTTTTACTGTAAGTGGCATGAAACATAGATAGACAGAATGTTGAAAGAGAGGATTATAATTTCAAATTACTTCCACAAATTGGAAAAAAATAGGGATAAAATTAAGTGGGGACATCTTCATTTTCATGAGCTTAGACAGAACAATTATCTATTCAAATACTAGACTATTTATTAGGTAGTTAGAAGAAAGAGGCAAACATTCTATGGCATCTATTAGGAACTATGAGCAGTGTTTTATCATGGAAAACATAGGGAGTAAAACTTCTGATGTTTTAAGCGTCACATTTTATAAGACATATAAAGAGAAGACAATCCCCCTAAAAAAAGCACAGGAATGACCTAGTAAAAATGAAGTACAAAAAAACTCATGGAAAGAACTGGTGTAATTTTCCCTAGAGAACTAAGAAAGGACATGCTAAAACATATTCATGTACTTAGAAAGCTGATATGGAGAGGAAATGAATAATCTCTTCCTCAGGTGTAAGATTTAAGAAAAGAAGATAGAAACCGAAATTGCTGGAAGAAAGAGTTTTGTTGAACACAAACATTTTAATGTTGAAAGTAGTGATATTGCTCCTTCACATGCAGTTGGAACAGTTTGAGGTTATAGCAACAGGCTTGATTAATTTTGTGGTACATGTGCTCTATAATTAATAATCAAAGTTATTAATTATAGTGGCCAAAGCTTTGCCATCAATAACCATTTTCTCCTGGAAAATCTTTCAATTATTTTTTGCTTACTTATTTGCTCCTACTGGGGAACATATTTTCAATTCTGTCAATAATAATTCAAAATGATTGGCAATTTTTATTGTTTCAGTTCTGTGTGCAAAAATTCAGATATTTTAAGGGACTCTTAGATTTTCATTGTGATGTGTATGTATTTCCTAAAACTTTGAAAACATTCAAACTTGCAAATTTGGCACCTGAATGTTCTCCAAAACTGCTGAGGGCAGACAATCCCAAAAGACAATTCTTCAGCCAACCTATTTTCATGTTCAGATGCGAAATCTAGTCTGAATGTACCTATGGATATTGTGGAGTTTTCCTCAGTGGGAGTCTTTAAAAACTGTTGAAGAAACTTCCATCAACAGAGATAAATGGTCTGGTGTTTGAAATCTGAGTTCATTTTTTGGCTTCTCTACTTTTATATAGTTCTCGAATACATGAGGGAAAGATGAAACAAAACAGTCTATATGAGAGATATTGAGTGTATACAAAACCTTTTTTTTAATATAATAAGTTGCACAAAGACTTACCATGATTATGGGATCCTCTTTTGTAAAAAAGGTCACAAGAGCAAGTGCAGTGTTTGTGCTCAGAGCAAGGCTTGGATGATCAGCATTTTCATGAGTAGGAGAGGGAAAGAGCCGATCTGATTGAAGATAGAGAGAATAAGAAGCTCAGAGAGTTGTGCCAAATTCCTCCTTACAAATTAGGTCAACCAAATTTTTGAAAAAGACAAAAAAAGAAATCAGTTTCAATGATGAGAAACATCTTTACCAGATTCTAAGTATCACATGTCACCTGATAGCTGGGGGATATGATACATCAAGCAAAAGAGATGATCAGAGACTCTCATTCTGGATGTAACGGTGAATGGCCTAAATGCAATAATACATGATGTAGAGGCGGTATTCAACATCTTTGTAATTTATAAACCTGTTTTTTTTCAATTTTATATTGAAAGGAATTGTGTCTTATTATTTTCACATTCATTCCCATACATGTTCTTACTCTCTTTTTTTTTCTGTGTTAACTGTTTTCCCTCTTAAAATTTTTTCTTAACTTTCATCCGCTTCACTAATTTTTTGTCTCTCACATACAGAACATACAATCCTATGATTTTGATATTCTTTATCTCTCACTTTTGCTTTTAATATTTTTTTCTTTAACCTTCGTCTAAATATTCTTCTGAAATCTGTTTCTCCTCACCATCATCCTTTATTTGTCAGACTCAATTAAACAGTGCTATGCTTTTTATTTTCTTACTTACATAATACACTCCACAGTGCTCTTTGACCTTTATGCTTTCCACTCACCACTCTATTCCAACCATTCCTGTTACTCAAATGTTTGTCCTCATGTCATTACCTAATTTGTTGAGTGTATTTCAGGATTTTGTCTCTATTGCTACCTTACCTGATTTCCCTCAAATATTTGAGGTATTTTCCAAACCTTTTATGGTAAGTTAAGACCACAGAACTTTATGTCTATACATACTTAAAAAGAAACAACATGACACTTTCAACTAAATCATCTACTTCCCCCAGGTATGCATATTTTGTATATTCTCAGACATCTCTGTTTTCTTCTTTTTCTACTATACTGACTGATACACTGGTTGGGTTGAGATTACACATTCTTTGGTAGAGGTATCATAAAAGATCGTAATCTGTCCTGTGTTCACTCACAGATGCTATTTTTGCTCCAGCCCAGATAGCTATCACAGTAGGACAGAAACTAATTCAAGTGGAGGCATGAGCACCTGCTAGTTAGTCTAGTGCAGCTGCTTAGAACTGTGTCTCTCAAAAGCTTTAATTATAAAGAACACTAAAAACATAAGTGACTCAGAAAATCACTAGAGCTTACTTGGTATGTCTGATTCAGAAAATTCTTGGCACAGAAAATGTGAAATTCAACCTGTGTTTTAATTTTAGAATACAATTTGGGTTTAGAACAGAAAAAATCATCTCAAAAATCACCCTCACAGTGAATACTACTGTGAATCCTCCACAACTACTCACAGCCAACAAAGAAAGGAAAAAACCTGGAGTATTTTTTTAGATTACTGAACTTTAATTTTTCACACCTCCTTCACATACATCTGGGGTGGCTTGAAGAGTTAGTAATAGACTTGATTAATTGCTTGGCTTTTTGATGAAAGAATTCAAACTATATAATTAGAGATTTCACTGAAGTGGGTATCAAATCTTACATAGATGGGGGAGGCTTTCACTTTAAAGACTTGTCACCAAGAACTATTTCTCTCTGGAAGATCATTTTCAACGGGACCAAAATTTTCTAATTCAATAATATAATGTTTTACAGTTCAAAGTAACAAGTAATTTTTGATGCTTCAGTTTTATGCCCCCAACTTGAGACACGTTAGACAGTCTGGATTTTCTGATCTGTTAAGACACTATCTGTGAAGATTTCCTAGACAGAGCACCAAATACTGAACACCAAAATCACAGGTGAAAATAATGGATATCTTCTGCAATGTCAGTAAGAAATAAGGTGGATTTTGTACTTTCACAAAAAAACCAAAATGGTTGAGTTTGGAAGATATGTCTGGAGGTCATCTGGTCCAACTCCTCTGCTCAAGTAGGGCCACTTAGAGCTAGGTGCCTAGAACAATGTCTAAACAGGTTTTGAATATTTCCAGGGTGGGGGATTTCACAGTCTCTCTGGGCACCCTGTGCCACTAATCAGTCACCCTCACAGTGTTTCCTGACATTCAGACAGAGCCTCCTGTGTTTCTGTCTATGCCCATTGTCCCTAGTCCTGTCACTGGGCACCACTCAAAAGGGGCCTTTGCCCTGTCTCCTTTGCACCCTCCCCGAATGTATTTTTGTACATTGATAAATACTTGTTGATCCTTCTCTCTTCCAGGTTAAACAGCCCAAGTATCGTCAGCCTTTATACATATGTGAGCTGCTCCAGACCCTTAACCAGCTTTGTGGTCCTTTTTGGACTCTCTTCAGTATGTTCATGTCTTTCCTGTACTGAGGAACCCAGGACTCGACATAGCAGTCTCACCAGGTCTTGGTGCTTAGTCCTTGGCCTGCTGGTAACACTTTGCCTAATACAGCCCAATATAATATTAGTCTTTGTATTAATCTCACCAGAGCAAGTGGACATTTCTTGAAGGAACTACGGCCCTTGGGAAGGGCCCATGTGAAAGCAGGAGAATACTGTGAGAAGAAAGGAGAGGCAGAGACAACTGCCCACAGTTCATTTATGAACTGACCATAGCCCTCCATTCCCCATGCTCCCTGCAGCACTTTATGGGGGCAGAGGGAAAAGAAAGTAGGAATGAAAGAGTGAAGTTGACCCTGGGAAAAAAGGGAGGTGGAAGAAAGATGTTTGTTTAATTTGGTTTTGTTTCTCTATATTTTAAATGGTAATACATTAAATAACTTTCTACAGTGGAGTTTGTTTTGCCAGTCACTGTAATTGCTATGGGAACTCCCCACCCATGAGTGTTTTCACTGCATTTTATTCTTTGAGAGGAAGCGAAAGAGAGATCAGTGTGCTTCTGGCAACCACAGAAGGTCAACATGATTCTTCTCTATACAACAATAAGTCATATTTTTTCCTAGGAAAAACTAATTTACCAAATCATCTACATAATTTTTCATTTAAAAATATTTGACTTTCATATATTCCAAGTATTAAAGTTAGGGAATCTAAAGACTTTATTGGGTGACTAAGTAGCAGACAGGTGAGACTATTTTCAACATTGTACAAGGCAAGTTAGCCCTAAATCACAGTAATGCCATATTTCCATCTGCACTGTGTTCAGCCACAAATACTTGTTCCTTGGTATTTCTTGCTAGAAACCTTTAATCAGTTACAGTGAATCCCAGTGTCAAAATGTGTCACTAGGACATCCACAAGAGGTTTGCTGATATTGACATTATATTTGATAGGTCAAACTACAGACCTATCATTTGCATATTATTTATCTTTCTAGGCATCATTCTCACAGCAGGATTCATGACTCATGCACTCCGAGCACTGTGTTTAGTTTTGAGCCCCCCACTACAAGAAAGACACTGAGCTGCTGGAATGTGTCCAGAAAAGGGGAATGAAGGTGGTGAAGGGTCTGGGGTACAAAACTTATAGATAGATTGGTTATTAAGAAAAGGAGGACTACACAGATGGTGAAGGGTCTGGAGGGGAAGCCTTATGAGGAGCTGCAGAGGTCACTCAGTTTGTTCAGCCTGGAGCAGACTGAGGGGAGGCCTCACTGCAGTCTACAACATCCTCACAAGGGGAAGCAGAGGGGCAAGTACCAATCTCTTCACTCTCTTGATCAGTGACAGGACTTGAGGAAATGGCATGAAGCTGAGTCATGGTAGATTTATGCTGGATATTAGGAAAAGGTTTTTCACCCAACAGGTGATTTGAAATAGGCTCCACAAGGAAATGGTCACAGCACTGTCTGCCAGAGTTCAGGAAGTGTTTGGACACTGTTCTCAGGAACATGGCATGATTCTTGGGGTGTCCTGTGCAGGGCCAGGAGTTGGACCCTAATAGGTCCCTTCCAACTCAGTATATTGTATGATTCTATGAAACATTTCTTCATCTAAAGAGTTATCAAGCATTGGAACAGATTGCCCAGGGAACTGGTATAAACACCATTCCTGGAGGTACTTAAAAGACATGTAGACATGGCACTTAAGGACATGGTTTAGAGGTGGACCTGACAGTATTAGGTTTATGGTTGGACTCAATGATCTTAAAGATATTTTCCATTCTAAATGATCCTGATTCTTCCATGTTCAATGACACTTCAGTGTTAAAAAGCAACTCTTCTCAAGTACATATTCTCTGAAGTATGCAGAAGAATGAACACTTTTTAAATTCGGGCCATAAGACACACACTGTATAATGTCACATTAATTGATTCTATTAAGAAATAAAACTCTAGCAAAAGGATGGTAAGAAAGCTAGACGTGATTGTGGCTGATTGACAAATACTGAAGAAATTACAGCTTGCAGTTTTCCTCCAAATACAGGAAAAAATGCCCACATTCATTTCACTTTTATATCTTGTTGCAACTCTTCACAGTACTTAATTTAGCTTCTACTTTGACATAAAATCTTATTGGTTTAGCAAGTGTTGTGTTCGAATGACAATATTTCCACGGAGATTGAAGGGCAGGAAGGTATATTTCTGAAGTGCCACAAATCTGACATCAATGATAGGATGGCTCCGGGTAGACAGCACACTTTATGCAAAGCCACATGGAACAGGTTGGAGACCTCTGTCCTTTCTAGCAAACTTGTGAAGATAAAACCCTTTTCTCTAATTGCCATAAATTCTTTACTAACTAGCAAGATGGATGCAATGAAAAAAAAAAGGAAAGAAAAAAAAAGAAGCACACACTATATGTATGACTCTTAGATCTTTGCACTCCAAGTAAATATTGGCTTCACTTGTCTTAAGAATTTAATATCTCAAATAACACCATGGTATGATTTACTTGCTACCTTATTTTTCCAGTTGTCAAGCCAGAACTCACTTCTGCTATGTGCTGAGTATTCTGGCAATGTTGAGAAAAAACTCCAACAGTTTCTGCTGATATTTAGCATGACCTGCAGCCAATTGAACTCAGTTAAAAACAATATTCCTTTTGTTTCAAGGGGCATGTTTAGGGGTGGTAGCAGTAGCACTTACTAGATTGTTGTAAACACCCAGCTCTTTTACAATTATTTCAATCGAAAGCAAAATGGGTGATTACTGACATAATTGTCAGAGAGGAGAGGAGAGGAGAGGAGAGGAGAGGAAATTTTTCCAGCATATAAATTATTACCAGCATATAAATCATAAGAAAATAATATTTATCTGTTTGAAATCCTTGTTCAGAACACAGTACAAAAGAGAAGCACTTTGGAATACTTTTTCTAGTAGTTTCTATTCATAAGCCTTTAACCTTTAACTCCTTTAAAGGAATAAATCATAGCTTCTGCATATAGCAAAAGGAAATTAGTGGTACACAGGGAGATTTAATCAGAAGAGATACACCCTAACAATTAGACTTGCAATGGAAATTATCTATCCAAGATCTTTCTTTCTGTCAGGAGGGCTAGGAAACTGGACAAGGCAGCCTTGAAATCTCCTGATCACATCCTCGTATCTTCAACAAAACTTGTCTTGTCCAGCCAGTGTTGCTATGCTTTCCTGAGTTACAGTGCACTACAGAAAAATCACAGCATATTCTGAATAATAGAATGTTAATATTTTCACTGTGTCTCAGACATTCCAGAGGTTAAGTAACCTTTTTTTGTTATAAATTAATCTCTTCTGGTAATAAAGGAATGGGTCGAGAGCCGACCTGAGAAGAAGGACTTACAGATGTTTGCGGACAAGAAGCTCAACAAGAGCCGACAATGTGTACTCATAGCCCAGAGAGCCAACTGTATCCTGGGTTGCATCAAAAGCAGCATGACCAACAGGTAAAGGGAGAGGATTCTCACCCTCTACTCTCCAGAAAACCCACCTGGAATACTGCATCCAGCTCTGGGACCCGCAGTACAAGAAGTATGTGAACCTGCTGGCAAGAATCCAGAGGATGTCCATGAACTTGACCAGAGACACATATCTGTGAAAGAGAAAACATCTCTACTTACTGTAACCTTCTGTTTTTATCCCATCTCTTAGAGTATACAGACTTCCAGCCTTTATAGGTAAAGAAAACAGATTAAAAGTTTCTTGGAAGTTCTCAGTTTCAGGAGACAATAAGTAGATACTATTTTCCCCTCTCAGTTATTCTATAATAAACCTATTGAAACACATGTTTATACCTGTACTATAGCAAGAGAATATTGTGTTTTCTGAGGTTTCTAAGCACAAGTCTAGTGGGGGTGAGAGCTGTGACACCCCCTTGCGTTAGACCGTGATAAGATCTATCTTCCATAAAAATCACCAACAGGTGAAGACCAGGTTTGGTGCACAAAATGGAGCATTTATTGAAAGGCAATGGATAGCTTTTATAGGGTAGAGCATGGAATGATTGGAATTTGGGAGGATTCAAGGGAGAAACATGCAGGGATGTGTCTATAATTGGGCAAACTGTGATAAAACTTACCCTATTAGGGAAAGGGAAGATACAAGGTAAGGGAAAGCCATAAATCTAAACTAACACAGAGCCAATAAGCAAAAGGGATACATTCAGCAAATAGAAAAACAGCTAACACTGATTTAAACTACATATTAAAGTAAGATTTTCTTCTAACAATATTGTTAATAAACTGAGTAAACATAATACTATTGTAATATGAAATACAGTCTCTGAAGTAAAGAGTTGTTATCCAGTAGTCCAGCTGCATTTTCAAAGCTTTCTCTTTCTTCAGTTCTGTTTTTCTTCAGAAGCTTTTCTCCACCAGGAATAAACATCTTGTGGGCAACTTCCAACACAAGTCACATTGGTGCCCTTTACTTAGCCACACATATTTAAACATACACAATCCTGGTTTTCTCTCCTCTTTCTTCTTCCTTACATGCACTGGATTGGGCCAAGTTCTGTGAAATGGGATGTGTCAGTGCACTGCCAGGAGCACTCATTCTTTCATTTCTTTCTCCTAAGAGATGTTGTTCCTTGCAATGAAAGGGAGAATGGGAACTGAAGACTAATAAGACCTTATGAAAAGATTATTTTTTTTTAAGCTTCTAATACAGGTAAACTTAATAAACCTAATAAAATACTGTACTTTTTGCTTGCTATGCTTTTATCTAATCTTATAATGAGATATTTTTATCACTTTGATGGGTGTAAGGTACTGTACTTAGTGATTAGAGCTGTTTCACAATGACGTTTGGAGTACATTGTAATCAGCAAAATGATCCTTTTGGTTTGTAGCCTTCCTTTGAAGGCCTGTCACAGCACAAGGACATTTTGTCTATTCCATCTTAATACTATTTTCTCCTGGCTTTCATCTCTTCTGTAAACCACAAAACATAATAGTAAATGGCTTAACCAAATGGACATAAATGTTACTACCATTATTTTCCCTTTGAGGGGCAAACTATCACAACAGGACAGCTGAATGAAGCACAGTGATGTAACAACGTGCGTAGCTGCACACAGAATAGGCAACTGTGAAAAGGATATGGGAAAAACATGATGACAAGTATCAGGATAATAAGGGGAACAGAATATGAAAGATTGGTTGGCAATCTGTTCTGATCAGAGTTGTACCATGTTTTAACTATCAGCAGCAAAACTTGAACTGAACAGACTTCAAATGAAGTAAAACCCCACAAAGGACATAAAGAATTATCCAAAGGTTGCAATGTTATTTGTTTTCTGGGGAAGGTTATGTTGAGCAACTTTCTTGTTTGTTTTGGAGTTTTTTTGTTTGGTTGGTTGGTTAGTTCTTGTTTGTTTGGGTTTTTAAAAATTAAAAATAAAAAAAAAAAAGCGTCCCAAGAGAAAAAATATTTCCATTACAGAGCAAGAAAACAAACCCATGCTCATAGTGAATAGTTGTACTAATACACAGTAAACTGTGAATTCACCTTTAAATTATGAGTACCCTAGTAATTCCCTTGGAAACTAATCTAATGCTTGTGAAGTAAAAGAGCTATTGTTTGATGCTTTGTTTAACAAGAACATTAATTAAAACTAGTTCAATACCGATATTTTGGATAGCTGTATGTACTTGTACTTCTGTACAGTGATAAGTAATGTGCATGCAACAAAAGCACTGTTTTATATTGGATTTTTTGTGGAATAAACTTCTTTCCTGTGGAAAAGAATAATGTAATGTTTTGGTTTTTTGCTTCCTTACTGGAGGGGTCCATTAGTGTTGCACTAGTATTGTGCTGCATATAGTACTCTTTGACAAAATGTAGCTATGTATTTTTTTAAGGAAAGAATAAAACCAAAGCTTAACAACTGGTTAACAATATGCAACATTGTAGAACGTCAAAGAACAGGAAAAAAAAGAATATTATTTTCAGCTGCTGAAGGTGCAAAGGAAATGTACTTTAATTTGAGACTTTACTTTCATGAGCATGCTTAAGTCATAGGCCTTTCAAAAATCTGTCTTTGACATTTCAGCTAAAGAAAGCAAAATTGTAAAGGGCAGGCAAGGTCTCCCAATGCCAGGCTCCAAATATGTATAGAAATTGCTGTTGTGTGTACAGACTTTAAACTGTTTTCTAATTCCAATTGAATTCAGTAAATTCAATTTTCTTAAGCTGGGTTTCTCTGATCCTACCCCAAAATTGAATTCACAGAGTTGGTGGAAGAAATTATTAGGTTGGTCTGCTTCTTTTGTCCAACAGCTTAGACTGTGTCCAGGGTACACTACAAGATGTTATCCAGAGGTATGGGACAATATAAGCCAATATTTGCTTTTGATTCAGCTGAAAAGTTCTTTTAAGTTTTGGGTTTCTCAACCTGCACCAAATTGTCTCACTACTGTAGTAAAGGACATTTTAAATTATTGTTTCTTTGCGACAGAACTTCTTTACTCCATATATTATAAGCACTGAAACACTAATTTATCCTGAGAGGAAGCACATAGGAAATACTCTTTAGCTTGAAGATTCAGATCCTCACCTAAAGGAGGGGGGAATAAAAAAGCTAACTCTCTCTGCAAATTGTATCTGTTGATCCACAAAAATGTGAAAAACTGTCAACATGAATCATAGTATTGTCTTGATTTCCCCCTATTCTCTCTTTTGTTCCCTCATCAAAAGTCCATATGGTCAACATCAATACCTGGTTTTAATGAGAAATGCAATCTTAAAACAGGATGAAGACTTGTTCCAAGTTTGTCTGCAGGTAAATTTCTGTATTGCAAATAAGAGCATCATCATACTTTTTCAGAAAGTAGTATGCTATTTCTTTTCCTGTTCTCCCATAACTAACCCTAAATAACCAATATGGGTTATACGCAAAATTTCACGTGGAGAATTATGGTGTAATTCCTGGGGATGGTCCTGTGCAGGGCTAAGAATTGTACTCAGTGATCCTTGTGGGTTCCTTCCAACTTAGCATATGCTGTGATTCTCTGATTCTGTGAATTCTTTATGTATTAAAAAAAAGAAATCACAATGCTTTTTTTTTTTTTCCATTCAGAAAGTCTTTTCTAATTCATTTCAGCTATTTAACTGAACGGTCAGTTACTCTTTCAACACCACCATTTATAGATATTCGGTGAAATCGAATCTTACCCATACTGAGTGGTGATCATATTTAACAGTATGATTTTTAGTACGTCTAGTAATATGATGTTGTTTCATGGTTTGGACTAGTTACTCATACACAGTCTTTCAATTGCAATAAATTAGTCCAGTAGAAATAGTGAACTTACTTAAAATTGGTGTAATTTTGGATTTAAAATTCAGATTTGGAATCCATAATTAATTTGCCACCTTTAAATTAATAATTCGATTTCAAGTATGCTTGCACTTATAATCAGATTTATGGTATAACTAAGTCCTTTTACAGGATCAGTTTCTTACATTTCCAATCTAGTTCAAACACTGAGCATATCTAGAGATGGCTACAGTTGATGTCAGTCTCAAATATATCTGTTTTAAATACATAAAATCCTCTTAATATTTAAAAATCGTAAGACAGTTTTTTGTGAATGAAATCAATTATTATAGTAGCCCTGTTGTACATGTGCCTTTGTAACTACCTGTTCTTAAGTTATGAAATATACTTAAGACAAAACAAATTCAGAGAAATAATTGAAGACAAGACATACACTCAAGTATTGTTACCTCTGTGTTATTCCTTCCTTTTTCTGATTCTTAACTGTCATAGTTATAGTTTAAGATGACACACTGAATGGTATATTAATTATTATATGTTACTGGAATATGGTGATTTAGGAGTTAGTTATTTTAAAATTTCAGATGTTCCTTGCATATTTTTTTGGTCCAAAATGGCCAGCAGTCAAATATATTTCACAGCCGCATTTGGAACTTGAACTAGAACTGCACTATGAAAAGCAAACTTACAGGCATTTCTTTTTTGCGTCCTTACATAGAATTTCCATAACAAATTCTAGAATTTCTGTTACTCCTGGTGAAAAATGGCAATAACAAAAGACAATGGCAAATAGGCTGTGTAGTACTGAGTAAAAATCCCTAAACCTGTGTATGAATACATTCCAGAGTAACATTCCCTCTAAAATATTAATAAGCTTGTCATTGCTCTGATCAATATAAATTTCAGGATGGAGTTGGGAATAGTTACAGCAGATAAACTATTAAGCTGATTAGGAACTTTCAATTATAAATTTCTGGGTTTTAAAGATAAAACAGGTCTTTTTGTTCATACCTACCTGGTCTCTTTGCTTGTTACAGTTGAAGGGAATGAAAAGATTTTGCTCCTCATGATACTTATTCCTGTATCCACTGAATACAATGGTGGTTGTTATCATTGACTTTGTTAGCATGAAGATTCAGCTCTGCAGATCCATAGAAATCTAAGAGTGTTCCCAGCCATGCCATTTTGCACAAACTTATCCAGCTTCTGATCCCCAGTTCTGTTTCTCTTTTAAACCCCCAAACTGTTTTTTTAGTCAATGGTAAGCTATAATACTGCATCACTCACAGTAACTTTCCTCCTATGCATTTCCTTACAAACCTCTGTAAAGAAATTTACTTGATCTATTATCTTTCTGCATATAAACCTTTTTTTATCTGTATGTGCTCTATGTTTAAGAAGTCTTAAGTGTACATGAAAATTAGGGTACTAAAAAGGCAATCAGAATTTTCTGGCATTTGAGTTGTAGCCAATCCATGCAGTCTGGCAATGTTAGATGTGTAAGCTGCTGTCAATTTACTGCATCAACATCCATCACATAAAGTTATTATATATGCATCTATCATTTGGTGTATTAGAAATAAAGTCATTGTAATAGAATTTTGTCATAAGATCAATAACCTGGAAAATAAATTTCTTGGCTTCACCTCAATGTTTACAATGTTTGGTAGCAGGACACCATTATCTTTTGACAATGTTCTATAGTGGTGGCACTATCTCTTGATTTAAGACCAAGTACAGTATATGTCCTTTAATTCTTTTATTATTTATAGATTTTTGCCTTAAAGCTACTATGAGAAGGTTCAATGAAATACAAGATACAGTGAAACACTATTTATTTCAGTCCTTCTTTATTGCAAACCTGACTCCTCACACATTTGCATTGATGCCTGAAGCCCTAATAGGTTTTTTTTTTTTTTGGTTTTCTAATTCTTGTAAGCTTTATAAGTTTTATAAGCAGTAGAAGTAGTTTCTAAAAGCAGCAGCCCTTGTTCCCTTACCCCGTAGTACATTCCTAACCCTTTTACCCCATTCTATACTCCCCATATCAAATCTACCCCTGAAGTCAGTAGAAAATGTTTAGTCTCTTGTCAAGGCAAGGCCTAGGTTGTTTGGGAACAGCCGGATTAGGGCCTGAACAACAAAACAGGGTCAAAGACTAGGTAACTATGTACCCTTTGTGCTCTGAAGATGATGATGATGAAGAAGGGGTGGTCCCAAAACACCCCCAGACCCAATTCTTGGGGGTGGGTCAAGAGGTGAACCAGAGCAAAAGCCAAGACACGGGCACATTTAGGATTGGTCAATTGGTATTATAAAAGATGTAACACAGCTGTATTCTGCGCGCGTGTCTTGTAACAACTATTTGCCTTGGCACAGTAAATCCTTTCCTTATCTCACCCCAATTAACTGCACCTGAGTTTTTTTTAAGTCCAGGTGCAAACAGGCATCAGCATTAAATTGTTTCATGCTTTGACTTATCTATACTGTACTGAAAACATAATACCGCAAAAATGCAATAGCACGTATTTATTGAATGTAGACCAAGTCTGCTGCCTGCCTTTAGTTAATACGTTGAATGAGTGGAGGATTTAGTGACATGAGAAGTTCTTTTTTGCTGATCTAGCCAAGCATCAACAGAACTTCTTTGGCTACTGAACTTTTCTTTTCGGTCACTGACATAGATGAGAGAGCACTGTATATCTGTGAATATTTGTCATGTTCACAACTTTTAGATAAAACCTATAGAATTTATGTTTGGGTGGATTTTATACCCTCCATGCTGGTTTTGTAATTGTGTAAAACAGCAGAAATGAAGAACACAACTATAAACTAAAGGCCATTTGATATTTTTTTCTCACAATATCAGTTATCATTAACACTCATTTCTGTTGACTATTGATAAAACAAGTGACAAAACACTGCTGAATTTCAGATCTACTTGAAAAAAGCTACAGTGACCTGTAAGTGCTTGGTTTGTCTTTGCTCTGGAAGAGAGATGATAGATAATTCGGTAACATGACCTAAACCCAACTCTTCTCACATGTGTGTTTCAACTTCTCAGTGCACTACCACCAGCCTAAGAATAGAAAAGAAGAGATAGGAAAATATCCAAGGCATAAACTGTTTTTTGATGATTTTGTTTCTCTCAGGAAGACTGTCTCCTTTCTATGAAACCTGGGCAAAAAGGAAAGAAATTCTGGAAGTGCAGGACCCCACTCACTAAGGTAAATGATGTTTTATTAATATTATATTGAATGGTTTGTTTCTTTGTTCATTTGTTTCTCATTATGATTTCACTTTGTTTTGTATTGTTACTAAGTCTAGAAAGCCCCAATTTGGAAAGCAAGAAAATGTAGCTGTACTCAAACAGTTAAAAAATCTTATGATGGGGTCTCACCAGAGCAGAGTAGAGGGGGAGAATCACCGCCCTCAGCTTGCTGGCTGAACTTCATTTGATGCAGCCCAGGATACCTTTGGCTTTCTAGTCTGCAAGTATGCATTGCTGGGCCCTGTTGAGCTTCTCATCCACTAGCTCTCCCAAGTCCTACTCCTCTGGGCTGGTCTCAGCCCACTCTCTGCCCAGACTCTCTTTGTACTTGGGATTGCCCCATCCCACATGCAGGATCTTGCACTCGGCCTCATTGAACTTCATGACTTTTTCATGGGTCCATCTCTCAAGCCCGTAGGGCACCCCCTCCCTCCAGTGTGTTAGCTGCACCAACCAGCTTAGTGTCATCATCAAACTTGATAAAGCT
This sequence comes from Oxyruncus cristatus, assembly GCA_013399855.1. Classification (NCBI taxonomy): domain Eukaryota; kingdom Metazoa; phylum Chordata; class Aves; order Passeriformes; family Cotingidae; genus Oxyruncus; species Oxyruncus cristatus. Next base: position 280,838 of record VXAY01002602.1, read on the forward strand.
GCACTCAGTCCCACTGTACGTGTCACCAACAAAGATGATAAACAGTGCCAGTCCCAATTCAGACGCCTGAGAAATGCCACTCATCACTGGTTTCCACGTGACTCTGAATAGGCAACTATTCTAGGTATCCTTTCCTTTTGTCTTGAAAATATTTTGGAAAAAAATTATAGTCAAGAAAACTATATGTGGCCTTAGACTCCCATCTTAGAATTATTATATGTATTTTCTTTAATAACTTATCATTAATTTCTAGGATTAATAACTCATTCTTAGATATGAATTTTGTATCCAAGAATTGGAATAGAGAAAACATTAAGAGTTAAGCAATTTTATTAATATTTATGTTTTTAAATCCGTTTACTGTGACTAAATTTGATACAAATAAAAAGGGAAAAAACACAATACATAAATAAATAACTTCAAATATCAGCTACTAACTAAAAGATGAGACAAATCATTACTATTCATTGAAGTCATTGTTACTATGCTGATTTATGTTCGTTAAAGATTTATTCAGATACTGAATAAAACTATGTGATCACTTTTTTACTGGACATTGCAATAGATAATTCTGTTTTTCCTTGGCTTTCAGTATAAATTAGTCTTATTTTATCGACTCTTGAGTACGTTTGTACCTGTTTCTTACAAGGTAATGGTCAAAATGTTTCAAAAGTGTTCATGAGGCAAATATTACCAAATAGTATTCCAAAGAGCCTACTTTTTCATAGTTTTCATGGAGTACTAACAGAATAAAGGGGCTTTTTTATGTGGATGCCTCATCCTTTTTGTGATAACAGTAGTATAGGTTTAAGAGAAAATTACTCCCCCGTTCATGAAAGTTTGTTCGGTTGCACCTAAAGAAATTGCTAATGTCACTAACATGGAAAGAAAATAACAGGAATGAAAGCAAAGCAACACGTTATTACTGGTAGTTGTAACATTTACTGTACCAAAATCGTATCTATATTGACCCAAGAGCATTGATGAACTATTTATAAATCTTGGAAAAATAGTACAAGCCTTGTTAATTCAAATCAGTAATTTTCAGTCTGATGTGTACTTAAAGAATGTGTTTACCACTAAATCTGAACAGAATACTAGTTGCGGTGATTTTTTTCAACTGTAAAATGTGCCTCAACCAACAAGCAATGATGCAAAAGGCCTTAAAAATGGATACTACAAGTGAAAACTGGGAAATTTGAGCTAACTTTTAATAGGTCACATTTCAACAACTACATATCGATTTTTTAAAAAATCTCAGCTATAATTAGGACCTACCTGGGTAAATTTTGGATATCTGGCTACTTGTCATGATACAGTAGTTGGAGCTGCATCTATTTTTTTTTGCTATAATTTTCAGAAACAGTGACACAGAATCACAGAGAATGACTTGTGTAACCCCTGGGGTTTTTTTTCCTTGCTTTACCTAGTAAAGTAACATGGTAAATGTATGTGGTGATTTAATCCCAACTGGGAATTAAACTCCAAATAGATGCTCCGCTTTCCCTCCCCACCCCTCTGGTGAGAAAGGGGCGAAGGCATTGTGGGGTTGAGATAATAATTTACTGAAAGCAAACAACAATGGAAGAAGAAATGCACAGTGACAGCAACATCAACAACATTAATAAAAAAGTATACCAAAGAGAAGGTGCTTTACACACAAGAATTGTTCAACATCTTGACTCAGTTCCATGTCACTGCCGAGAGAGAAACAAGATGGCAGATTCTCTCTGCAGCTGGTCTTCCCCATCCCCAAGTCCAAAACAATGAAAAACAATGATGGACAACCCCTCCAAAAGCTGGATCATCTGCACTGTGCTGCCGATTTCCAGACTGCCCCGCTCCACTGGTTCAACTCTGCACAGTGCCATCCACTCCAGACTGCTCCACTCCGCTCAGTTGTGCTTGGCTCCTCTCAAATGGGTTCACTACTGCTCTTCCCTGAAGCTGCTTCAGGCATGGGCACCACAGTACACGCACTCTGCTATGCTTGACTGTGTTTGCCACTTGGAGTTGCGTTTGTCCTGAGGGTCGGGAAGGAACAGGGAGAAGTGAGAGAGGAACAGAGTCTGCATCGCTGGTCTCTGAAACTTCCCCGAGGAAAAAATGGAATGAAAAGGCATCCTTCCACTGTACATTCATTTTTTTTCTCCCTTGAAGTTAGTTCCCCAGAAATGGGGGTGGTATGGAGTAGCAAACCTAGCCATGCCCACACCTGTGAGAAAAACCAGGACAATGTGGGAAAAAAAAAAAAAAAAAAAAGATTTTTTTTTGGTGCTTTAAAAACAATTTTTTTTTTTTTTTTTTTTTCTAAGAAGTCTTTACCAAAATTTTACTGACAGCAGTGGGTACCAGTAAGCATACTGTCAATATAAAATATTAATGAAAATGATAAAAAAATCATTTATGGTCATGAATACACAGTGTAATGTAACACAGTGTGGGAAATCCCCTAACTAGTTCTCAGCCAGCTTAAACCTCTATCTGAAGTGACACACTGTCAAATGAGGAGATGCTAGCTGAGATCCTGGAACAGCATTGAAGTGTCAGCCTTATACAGCACCATAAGAAATTATCTCAAAAGTAGGAGGAATTGGCTTACTGCAGCTCTACTAAAATGACTATCCTGATCACCGGTCTACAGCTAATTCTTTCTTTGATATACTGGGAAAATTCTGCATGACTTGCAGCACAGGCAGTCCTGGGATTTACCATAAAGCCAGCACACATTAGAAAAAAAATTATACCATTGTGAAACATTATACTCCTATTTCAGAATCCAGCCCAATTGATTAACGACATGGCAAAGTAGTTAACATCACATGGTGGCAACACACAAAGTTGCTGAAAAAAAATTACCTGACAACCTGCAGTTTTTGGTCTCTTGATAATGCTTAACTTAGAAGAAATAAACTAATCACATAATTGCTCTCACGTTATACAGTTGTTCCCACACAAAGTAGTTGGCACTCAACTGACTAATCAGGTATGATTACAACTGCAGTATTTGTGAACACTTAAAAACAGAAATCTTCCTATAAATCTTAGGAAATGAAATACAATATGACTATAGCAAAGAAAATAGTATGTAATAAACAACATTTGTGACAAGCAACGAGTGTGAAAGTTAATGTTTGGATTCCAGGACAGAGCGGTGGAAACAATGGATTCATTTAAAATTCAGTGCTTAGGGCAGATTAAAGACCTGTAAAATAAAGAAAGTGGACAGGAGAACTGAAATAGATATATATCTGGGTTTGGACCATAAAAAATCAGAAAGAAATGCAAAAATATATATTTTAAACATCTCCCTGCTGCTCGGTATAAGAGAGTCTGTTTAATTTTTAAACTCCTTTTTTTTCAATTTTGGATACTTTTTGCTCAAGTGTAAATGAACCTGAAAATGAAAAATATTGAAGGTAAACAAAAAACCTGACATTTTTGTAATGTAAATAAAATAGGATTTCTACAATGTTTGTTATGGAATTTTAGAAATAAAATATATCAGAATGTTTTGAAATTCTGAACAGCAATATCATTAATATTTTGACTAAAATTCTTAATTGAATTCTAATCAAGTGTAGTAATAGTTTTGATCCTTAATTCATTACACATAGGATACTGAAGAAAATGTAAGTTTCCTAATAACAATACAAAGATCAAAATACCACTGATAGTTCTAATACCTATTCTACAGATTCTACAAGGGTATATTAACAGCCTGATCTCTGTCTTTTTGGTCCATTTCATGTTTTCACAATGTTTTTTTTACAGAAATTGTAAAAATAACTGTTTAAGCAAAGCACACAATTGTGCAAGTTTACATCTGACTAATCCTCCTGCAGACCCTTATGGTTCCCATCTTCAAATCCTATTTCACCTTGAGGTGTGCAAGTTAAACAAGATTTCTTTGAAGGTAACAGTATTTCTAAAGAGGTAGTATTTCCCAGAAAAATGGATTTTAACCCTTGTGGTTTTTAAAATGTGGCATACATTTATTTTATTTAAAAAATTGTATAAAGTGTAGTAAAACCACCACCTTGTTTGAGAAGTAACTTAAAAGTACCACTACATTTAGTAACCTGGATATTTATTAGTAATAGCTATCCAGTGGACCTGTGTTAAGGTTCATTCATCATCAAAATATCAAGATCTTACTAATATGTACTTAGGCATATGCAAACATTCAGAATATCCAGGAAATTCAGGAAAAAAATAGCAAAAGAAGAGAAGAAATACATAGGTAAAATCTGAACGGTTATGACTTTTAGAATTTTTATTTTACTGAGTACTATACAAAAAAAAAACCCAGCATACTTAGTATTTCAATCCAAAGGAGTATGACACAGTCATGGTGAGTGTGGTATGTAGTTTGAATGTGAACAGTTTCCCTTGTATATGATATCTAGACATGACCATAAGAAAATACATTAGGTTTGTGTAAAATATTTAGAATACTTTTATCTTTTTATAATAATATAAATATTTTAATCATATTTATATTTTCCTGCCTGCAAACTCCTTAAAATTTATTGCAGGGGGATGTATTTTGTTTGGGCATTTTTTTGAAGTGGTATTATATACAAAAAAAGAAACAATAGAAAACCATGAAAAGCTATGAAATTTAGTACATAAAAGATACAGTATTGTGCTTTTTTTATTTTTTTTTAAAGTAATTTTATGGAATTCCACATAGAACAAAGACCAGAATCCTAGCCAGAAAAATTCAGTAAACTTCACTAAAAGCTGTAGTGATCCACTATTTTACAGAACTGAAAATCAGTCCAATATTATTTAAAAATTAATCATAGTTAAAATTAATCTCAATATTTAGATAATCTTCCACTTTATACAAATCTACACAATGTATAGCACAATAAATGTTTATTGCAGCAACAGCAATAAGAAGTTTTTACTATAATCCCTTATAAAATGTTTTATCATTACTGTATGACATAATCCACCTAAGTCTAGGATAGGCAAAAGGAGATTTATTGTACTTCCTCGTAAATAATAGTGAATGGCTTACTCACTTCTGTGTCTGATATATAACAGGAAAGTTTATTGTCTTTTGGTTTTTCATTTACCTCAGTGCTACCACAGATAAGCAAACAGTACAAAACAGCATAGAAGAACTTATTTTCTTTTTTTTTTTCAGAGAGGAAAGAACTATGGCATAGTATTATTATTTTTCTCTTAATTGGCATAAAGTGTTGGCTGGTAAAATGAATGATCATTTTCCACCTGAAATCATAACTTTATATTTTTTACATGCACTGTCTAAATTGTCCTGACTTCAGACAAAATGTGAAACTCTTCAGTTTACCAACAGCTGGGTTGAGTCGGTTCTGTTTAAAAGAATTATCCAATTTTAGGTCCTAATTACCCCTGTGAAAAGATTATAATAAAACATAAGGATGGAATTAATCTGCTGGAATTCAACCAGAAGGTTAATCTAGAGGCCAGGTAATGCTAAACCTCCAAGCTTCCTCTTTCAACCCTTCAAATAATTTAATAATCAACTCACAGTTATGACATTAAAAAAACATTTAAAAATGTCTTTGATGTCTGTTAGATTATATGTAGTTTGTAAAGCAGTGAAATGGTTTTTAAAAAATTCTTACAGACTTGAGTTGCTCAAAAATATTTAATATAATTAATCTATTTAAAATATTTCATAGCTATTCATGTTTCTTTAGGGTGAAAGAGAGGTCTTCTAAAGTGCTTCTGTGATCAGTGTTCACTCTGGGATTGCTATTCTCTGGAAAACTCCAACTCCCATAGATGTAGAAGAAAAGTTTCCCAAAATTAGTTCATTTTCAAATTAATTCAAACAACTTATGTTTCTGAAGCTGTCTTAGAAAACCACAGGGAAAAATTTATAGAGTGAGCAACTTCTGAAGAGAGATAGTTTGTTATCTAGTGAAATTTCAAATGTAGAAGGACCAGCACACTTTCCAGAACCAGTCCTTTTCCAAAGGCAGTATACATTTCCTGTTCTAAGGAAGGGGCAAACAATGATCACTAACCCTTCTCCTTCTGATTGTGTGTTTGTTTATCTGGACCCTTTATACTTTTGACAAGTGGATCCCACCTATTCTAAGTAGTTCTTGATCCATGATTATAAAAGCCAACCCCTGCTATCAACACCAGTCCAACAAACTGGCGTTAACTCACAGGGTCTGTTTGTTCCTTCTCAAGCCTTTCAATTTCCCTAGTATCAAAGGGAAAAAAATGCATGGCCTCTATGCCCTTGACCCTTTCCCTTGTGTGTCAGATAGAGAGAAGATAGGAAAGCATCCTACTTTATCCCAGAAGTATAAGCAATGGATTTGAAAATTCATTGTCTGAAAATTCAATGCATTTCATATCTTGTATAAAAAGTAGAACTAATCATGAGATTTGGAACCAGAAAATTCTTTAATTTTCAGCAATTACAGTCTTCTTGTCTGTTATTATTTCAGATCTCATTCCTTTCTCGTGACTCTCACTCCCACATGTGATACTTCATAGCCTCTTGGTCAGGCCCACAGCTTCAATCCCCCTCAGAATAAAAAGGCCCTACCTAAAATAAAGTTTGAAGTTCTGTGTGAGTATTCCAGTAAGAAAGCTGTTATGTAAAAAACAGGTCTCTCACTACCAATAGAAATTGGTACATTCTACAATGCTGTAGAAATAAACTTGACATTTTCTGTATCTGCACATTAGGCACAGTTGAAAAGTAGGTGTTGCGACTTGATCATGTGTTGATTTAAAGATTAATTCTATTCAGGTTGAATTTTTAGGATTCGTATCCAGTTTAAGTGGACTAGATCTTAGCCCAGCTCTTCCTGTGTGTCACTCTTCTCCAAGATGGAGTGTTTCACCTTGTAAATATAATTTAATTTATTTGCATCTAAATACATGACTTCCCTTTCTGCTGGTGACTTCCCTAACTAGCATTGAACCAGACATTGTTTGATTATTTCTTAACTTGTCAAATGATCCAGATAACTTTATAGAGTAATAAATCCTCTTTATTATATACTATTCTCTCAATTTTCAAGCTATCTAAAAATTTATCAGTAATGATTTTATGATTTTCTTTTGGTCATTGATAAAAGCACTCCATAGCATGAAGCCAAGAACTGAACTGAATGATACCTTACAGAAAAGAAGAGCTCAAGTATTTTTAATTTTGGGGCATTTTCAAAAACAATAATGCATGTTTTCCCTTTCATGGAGTATTTTTAAAAATAAATAAGTAATTGCTTTTTATTTGTATCTAAATTCAATTACTGAAATTATTAAATTACAAAACAATGAATGCAAATATTTCTCTTTGAAATTATTGCCATGTATTTGGAGCTGCTCACACAGTGCATTAATTAAGCTTTCCATAGTTCGTGTTTATCTTAAAGTAGAAAGCAAGCATGTGTGCATGGGAAAGAGAAAAATAAAGCAGAATAATAAAGTATAATTTTTTAGTTGTTGAAGAATTAAGTACCTCAGTTTTTAGTTTGTTTGATTTTTAAATGAAAAACATAAGGGATTTGAATTGATAAAGATGTTTTGAACAGTATTTCACAGTTCACTTGTATTACATATACTGTCAACCTAAAAAAGACATGTAAAACTTAAAAATCTCATGTGCCTCTTCAATAACAAAATAGAAAATGTAAAAATTATGTATTCCATTAGCAAGCCAGAAGGCAAATACAAAACTTGCCTCTACTTCAGTGAACTAGATTTTATACAGAAAAACAGTTATTTCCCTCCTCTAAAATCGTGAGTTCACAGCTGACTGTGAAATAAAAATGAAACATAAAAAATATTTCCCCAGAATCATAATTGAATTATAATTTCTGTAAACCATAGAGCTTGTTCATTTCTTATAATTGCAATGAATAGATTAAAAGTTAAGATACCAGATTCCGATGACTGAAATATGGCCTTAGACATAACTGGATAGGGAATGAGACAGAAAAAAAAGCAAACATACATTTTGTCAGAGAAGTTTTTGAATATTTTAAATGAATTCCAGTGCATATTCAATTACATTCCAGTACATATAAAGCTATGAAAAAGTGGTGACAATCCTGAGACTTTCATCACACCCAAACTATTTTTAAATTATCAAAAATAAACCAGTAGAATTTTACCACCAGATGGGTAATTATGGGAAACAAATAAATCTCTGTACTTTCTTACTTCCGTACTACCTACTGTAGTTGATGGGAATTAGTTTGAATTTCTACCTATTTATGTTTAAGTCTGTATTTCAGTCACCTGAATGTTCATATATTGACAAAGGATGAAAGCAATAGTTCTTTAAGTTTCTTTTTTAGGCTACCAAATCAGCAGATTTATAAAACCCGAAATACAAGTTCCTCCATATTTTTATGCTAAATTTTCCAATTGTGTTTTTACATGAATAAGCTTTCAACTTCGAATTCAGTCCATATAACAACTATGTAATCTAATTAGAGTATGGAAACACTTCAGCAAAACTTAAGGAATATTCAATAACACCTCTTTTAAAGGAGCATTCCTAGTCACCTGAAGTTGCATTTGAGGTTTCTTCTGTACCAAAGATCTAAGACTAAATACTTTAAATAAAGTAAGCCAAACTCATTTCTAAACTAATTCATTCAAGACAGGCTGTCAATATTTTAAATTTAATCAGATAACAGTACTTTGTACAGAAATGGCTATGCTTTAAAAGGTACAATGTTCTTTTCACTTGTAGTCTCACAATTGCTCTGCAAATGCCAATTCAACAGTAATATTCATGGTATTTAGCTGGGAATTGCTAGGATGTTAGCAGCTCCATCATTCTTGTTTGAACATTTAAACTATTTGATAGGTAATTGAGGTTTTTCTCAATAGTCTGTAGCTTTAGTTAATCCATAAAGTCTGTGTCAACTGATTTTTTTTTCCCCAATTCAACTTTCTCTCAGTTTTTCTCTCTATATAGCCTGTGATCTCACCTCTGCAAAGTGCCTCACTGAGATCTGACTTAGTGCATGTGGACATGAGATGCCACTGAAAAAATGCTATTAATGAAGTTATAGAATGCGTAAAAACAAAAACAAAACAAAAAAAACAAAACAAAACAAAACAAAACAAACCACCAAAACAAACGAAAAAACAAAGCACTTAATTTCTCTTAGAACAATTCTATATATGAAAAAACATTAACTTCCCAGTTTATTTAAGAAAATAAGTAGTATGTGATCAGTAAGTTTGTGCACAAGCCTTCTGCTGAGGACTTGAGTAATCTAATGGATTGCCAAGGCTTTGAATTGGCATATCCGTTAAGAATAATTTTCCTTCTTCTTAAGGTCAAACATGAAAGCATGTAGTGTACTTGGCATCCGAATTATTTTCCTTCTTAATGCTTTAGTCCATGAAGTAGCAAAATTAATCTTTTGGTTCAGTTTTTAACTCTTTCTTTCTCTATAGCAAAACTGTTTTCTCCAGCACTATTTGCTGGGGCAATTTCCTAAAAGAGAAACAGATTTCTACAAGACCTAAGGACGTACATTTGTAGTAGTAGTCACTATATTTGTAACCTGAAATTCCCATTACTGATTTAATTTTTTTGCCCCCAATTGAATATATGGCACGTTTATACAGATTCTTAAGTCTGGAGGCAGCTTCTTCAAAAACATTTGTATTGAAGCAGTTAAGTCTGCAAAAGAGAGGAAAATGGGTTTAGTTATCCTCTCCAATTAAAATATTATACTTATGTTAGCGGTATTCTCCTGTGGATAAGAAAAGGATGAGGCCATATTTGTGTCCGCACTAGAGCTTTGGCTTCATGGCTTCTGTGATGTGATAATCTATCTTCTATCCTAAATCCTGTCATTAATATAAAGGAAAAGTCTGGTATTTTGTGTCTGGGGCCCAAGTCCACAAGAGCTTTTGTGTGCAACTTCTTCCTTTTCACTTCCACCATTTTTGTTTCTCTTTAAAGTGAAAACATCAAAACACACTGAAGGACTGAAGGTTTATTAGCTCTCAACACCACCGTGTGTCTGGAATACTAAAATAATATACAAGCTCAGGGTAAGACTTTACATAGAGAGAACATCAATCTGTTGGTGAGAAAGGCTTGAAGATCTGAGAAAAAAGGAAACTCCTGGGTCCTAAAGGACGAGTATTTTGCTCCAGAACTAACAGACCAACACCTTCTAGGGGCTTTCTGGGTTAGATGTTCTTCATCAAATCCCTATGCTAAAAGTTTTCGGCCCGCTGTCACCTCAGATGCTTCATCGTGGATGAATTAACTCCCTGCTACAGGAGTATCCCTGGCAAATTGCAGGGTCTTTCAGAGTTCATTCGTGCTGCCAGACGCCCACTCCCAGGTTCTCCAAGCCTGGTCATGATCAAAAGATTTTGGAGACAAAGCTGTTTCCTTCTGTCTCCAAATAGCCCCTCTCAGCTCAAAGTTTAGTAGTTATTTCAAGACAAACAAACAGCTTTACTCCTTCCTATCCAACTTCCAATCTTTTAACAACATATATTGGACTTAGAAACCAAACTGGAAACAGGCATATTAAATACTTCTACCATCTGTCATAATGCAGTTGCAAAAGATTTGCATATCTTGCACTACCACAACAGTGGTAATGAATGCCTTAGCTTTTAGTAGTAAAAAAGAAAAAAAAAAAATCAATATACCATGGACTAAGTGGCACCTTTTTTTTCCTGACTTCTGACAGACCCTATTTGCATTCAATAGTACAATACTAGGGAAAAAATATTACCTATGTGTGAACACATTTTGTTTCAGATATTTTAGTTTTCAAACTTGGAAGTATTTTGTTTAATTCAGTGAATTAGATTTAATGAATTATCATTGCCACAAATGAAAGAGGAAGAAAGAAAAAATTAGAGTTTGAAGTATGTCTTGAGTGCAAACTATCATAAGTAATAGGATGGTTTTCACAGTAACTGTATTAAGTCAGGACTGTTCAAAATTTTATATTTACAGATAGGAAGCAGAGCTTGTAAGACTGCTTGTCCCAGAGAGAAAAACAAATAAGAGGACAATGAATTGATATCCTGATTTCTGCACTAGGGAATTCATACAGATAGGTTAGTTTTCTCATCGACTACCAGAGCACATTGCATAAGTGATACACAGTCAGCAAGGTATTCTTTCTGTCACTACCCAAATGACTTCTGTATAGTTCACTGTAGCTCCAGCTACAATCCCACTTTGGCATGCACAAGTTCTTATTAATATCTGAATGAAATATGTTGGTTGTATCAATGTTACATTTTCCACAGATTACAAGGACATTATGAAATGTTTGGTACAGTATGTACCTGTGGTTGTTCCACCTTTTTAAGTTTTCACACCTTATTTAGCAAATACAAACAAGATAATTGTGTGAGAGTGTAGAATGCCTGTCAACAGAACCACACTTCCAAATTAAAATGTATTCTATTGTTTGCAATAATAAACAATGCTGCTCACCTCTTGACATACAACCTCCAATGTCTGAGCAACTTGCTCAGATCATGCTACCATTTCAGTCATGAATAAATGTGTAACAATGTTGTAACTTTCAAAGCTGAATTATTCCTTTGTTAGGTGAATAGTTGTCCTCTGCTTTCAGAAGTCCTGATAACTTAAAAAAAAGTTTCTGCTTCTTCTTCTTCTATATAAGATGCACTACTAAGAGCAGTATCCATCCTTATTCAGCAAGATAACAATTAACTCTACATCTTGACCTCATTCATCCAGAAATTTTCCAGTAATAAGAGTAAATATATGGAGTGAAGATTTTGCCAAATAGAAACATAAATCACCCCTTTGAAAAGAAGTGAAAATAAAAACATAAATGGCATTATTCATTAAGTATTATAATTTAAAGATACATTATCGGCTTATGCTTTTGGCTTTTTTCTGAGACATTCATAAATTATTCCCTTCGTTCTTAGTAACTGTTTCTAAATACTGAAAAATGTATGAAAATGAGAAGAAAAAAGATTACACTGTATTGTAGAATGGTCCAGGGATGTCAGTGCATTGATAGACATGTAAAAACAAGAACAGCATCAGTTCTCTAGGAAATTTATCTATATAATAAAAAATATACTGTTTGCAGTAGTCTTGTTTTGTATGGACAGGACACACAGAGGTGATGACCTTTTCAAGCTATAATCTCCAATTTTTGCTAAATTATAATATTTTAAGGTATTTTTTTAATACTATAAGAGAAATTTCTTCAATTATTTATTTTCTATCATTTTAATGTGAATGATTTAAGTATATTTAATCTTTTTTTTTTTCTGTATAGCACACATACTATGCAGCCTCTTAGGAAAACTTCCAGATATAGTTTTTTTTGCTCTAGCTTATGTAGCATTTACAGATTTCAAAGATTTTAAGTTAAACATAATAAACATATTACAGGGGTCTTTCTTTGTATGTGGATGCAGCAGTGTCTCTCCTCACACAGAGCTGAGTGAAACTTGCTGAGAAATTTATTCCCCCTTCCCCACCAAGAGCTATTCCTAGTGGATTTAGGCACCTCTGTGCTCTTAAACTCCTTAAAAATAAAAATATTATATAAGAACTCCAAATGTACAGTCTCCTCTCTCTCTCTATTTCATTCCCTCTTCATCTTTTCTTAGAATTCAACTATGTACAATGCAATGAAATAATAGAATCACAGAATCACACAATGTCTGGGGTTGGAAGGGACCTTGAAAATCATCTTGTTCCAACCCCGCTGCCATGAGCAGAGACATTTTTCACTAGAGTAGGTTACCCAAAGCCCTGTCCAGCCTTTGGATGCTGGACACTTCCAGCACTGGGGCAGCCACAGCTTCTCTTGGCAACCTGTTCCAGTGCCTCAACACCTTCACAGTAAAGAATTTCTTGCTGGTATGTAACTTAAAACTACCATCTTTGAGTTTAAAGCCATTTCCCCTTGTCCTCCCACTCTATGCTGTTATAAAAAGCCCCTCTCCAACTCTTTTGTAGCATCCTCTAGGTACTGGAGTGCTGTTATAGAGTCTTGTCAGAGACCCTTCTCTTCCCTAGGATGCACAACTCCAACTGTCTCAGCCATATGTGGTAGTCTTAATTTTCATATTTTTTTAGCTCGTGCATAAGATGTCTGTAGAAATTAAATATAACTTCCCTCCCTTATCCTACTTTGTTACCTAGTTATGTCTTCATCTACTTTCAATATTAACTCTCATTATTTTTTTTATTAGTATTGTGATGCACGTGACTGTTCCAACAAAAAAGTGGAAGTTTATTGAACTAGGATGACTACAGACACATTGGAAGACTGTCGTTCTGGTTCTAGCCAGGACAGGGTTAATTTTTGCAGTAGCCAGGATGGGACATGGCTAAGACCTGGAGGTTATTCTATACCACCTCATTTTCTGGGGGAGAAGGAAGGGCTCACTTCCAGGCTACAGCAGCATGATGGAGGGAGTGGTCAGGTATTGCCAAGGATATTGTCTGTGGGGTGAGCAATAACATTTTTTTTCTACACTCTGTCATTAGTATTGTTACTTCTCATTTTCTTATCTCATTGATGTTTTAAGTAAATTGTTCCTTTCTTAACCTGTGATCTCTACCTTTTGTGCCTCCAATTGTCCTCTCCAGTCTGCCACAGGGGAAAGATTAGGGGGAGGGGTGAGAGAGAGAGGGGGGCAGTGAGAAAGCAGTGCTTAGTTTGGAGTGTTCCAGTGGGAACACTAAATTGGAGAATACCATTCTTAAACCATGAAAACTGTGAATGAAACTTCTGCTGAAGTTATTTGGCATAAGTTATTTATTTGAACAATCAATAGAACTGGGCAAATTCAATACTGAGATTCAACAAACATTTTCTGCCTACTTTCTTCTGCCTCTCCTATTTCTAATTTCTATCAATTCTTTCAGAAAATAAGTCGTGTTATACATTTAGGTTACTTCTCAATGTAAATATTTCATGACAAGTTTATTAGTCTCAATAGATTTGAGGAACTTGAATAGTTGCCAGTTTGAGCAACTTGAATTAATGAGTTGCAATATTGAGCAAGCAAGTTCTAATGTTAAATACATAGTTTTTTAAAGTCACAAAGAATATTTTTCTTCTGTCAGACACTGGTTATGGTGCAGTATTTGTGAAATCAATATATTTGTACACAAAGATTTAATTGATTCAATATTTCCCTATTATTCCCTTGTAAAAGGAAAATGAGAAGCTTCTAATAAATGCTTTGAAATTTTTAAACTAAGATTTCAAAGTGAACTTAACCCAAGGCAACAATAATTAATACAAAACTTTGCATGATCTTTAATTTCTATGGCAGATGCTGTCACTTATTAGATTTTAGATTGTGTGGTGTACCTAATGCTTGCAGATCATTTTTTTTTTTTTTTAACATATATTTTAAGGGAAAGAAGAAGAACTGAAGCCAGACCTGGGAACTATATGAACCATATGTAGTTTAGAAATACCTGTGGAAGTGTCTGATTTCCAACAAAGGGGTCTGTACAATGCAGAATTTCACAGGAATAGCATTCAAGTTAATTCACAGACTTAATGGGAGCGATAACAGTCCACTAGGATAATTAACCACCAGCATGCTTGTTCACTTTCTGTCCTTTTTTTTCTTCTTCAAGGGAGAAGGTAGAGGAATCAGAAATGAAGTAGTGAATTTGAACATGGGAAGAATGGAAGGTGGGGGAAGATGTTTTTAGTTTTTATCTTTGTTTCTCACTATCCTAATTTATTTTAATTGGCAATAAACTAAATAACCTTTTCCAGGTTGAGTCTTGATGATGAGTCCATGATGGTAGTTCATAAGAGTTTTTCCTGTTTTTATCTCAGTCCTTTCTCATCTTATTTTCTCTCTCTGTCCTGTTGAAGACTGGGAGTGAGAGAGCAGCTGGGTGGGCATCTGGCAGTTGGCAAGGTCAACCTACTACAACAATAAAACAATAGGGTATTTTTTATTTCACATTTTCCTTTGATGTTTTTAAAAAAAATCATTAAAATAGAAATAGGTAAATCTACCAGTTTTTATTGTTTATGAGGAGAGAAAAATAAAAATTAAAAGCAAAGATGGTAGGAATCGTTGAGTTTCTCAGTCTGCTAACAGTCTAGGTAATAACTGAGAAATAATTGAAGTTACAATGTAGATTTTTCTTTTTGATGATTTTTAATATCTTTTATACTCATTACCCCCCACTTTTGCCCAAAAGAGCTATTTCTATAATGCTACCTGAATGTAATTAAACATTAGAGTAGAATTATTTGTTCTGCTTAACAGCATTATTACACTTTGCCATGAATGAATTTACAGTATCATCAGAATATCTCAAAGGCAAGTCAGAAAAAATCCCTCTCTTCTTTTTTTACAAGACAAAATTCTTAGTGAATGCAGAGAAAGAAGTCCAGACTCAGTTTGGGAGGAGTAATCCCTTGACTAAGCAATGAGTACCACCTTGCAGTGTTACAGCGGAAAGTGGAAGAAAATAAGAGATGGAGAAGTACTGTTTAAGACACACCAATCTGAAGACACGAATGCTTGATTTCTGCTCATACCACTTCATTATGCCATGGAAAGTTAGGCCTGGCTCACTGGAAAAGGAGATTTTCAAAAAAGTTATGGAATTCTGCTGTGGCACCTAGAGCTGCCAAGTTTACATGAGCAAGGCAAGACAGAAAGTTGATCAAGGTAACCAGCATGGCTGTTTCCTGAGTAGATGTCACCGTAACATTCTCAGCAGATTTAGGCACCAAAGAAAACCACTACCATTGGTAGAAACACAGAAGGGGCAGGCTTGGCTGCCTTTCTACTAATGAAAGTTTCTTGCATCTTTTTTCATGGTACAGTTTTATACTTTCAGAAAAGACATTCTGGAAAGACAGAGGAGTGCCAAGAATGAAATAAGTGAGTGATTTGGAGAAAATATGAGAGACATGAAACAGGAATCCTAATAGGAAAAGATAGTTAAATAAATTTTATGTTACCTGGGCACATATACATACTGCAAAAAAGTTGACTTTGCTCTAATTAATACTGAGATTATTGCATAAATGTGGTGGGCTGAATGCATGGAAGTACAATTAAATTTTTAGTGAAACAAAAGGAATTTTAGATTATTTCCTTCTTCCTACCTGTACTAAATCATGCATATATACATATGTAGCTTAAATATTCTCATTAATCCACTATGTTCTGTATGCTGCAATCTAAATTCCTACAGGTAGCAGCAGCACAGAAATTCCAAGATTGGTAAAGTCCCCTAGAGTGCGTGCTACATCTGGGCCACACTGGGATATGAGTAGTTTTGTAGAATACTTAATAGTGGGAGATTAATTTCTTGAACGGTAATTACAAATATAAAGCAAAGATGCTGGTAAACCTAAATTACTGGTGTAGGGATTTTAGTTTTTCACCAAAAAATTGTCAATTGAAAGAGTATCTGTGAATAGGACAGTCTGCTGAATAGGGCTGAAGAAAATGGAAAAGGATCATGTCTTCACAATATGTTATGTTGTCATAAAAATTATATTAGTAATGTGCCTGACAGATTGATGTTTTACAGATGAATGTTATTTTTAACTAGAGCAGGCTAAACAGATGCCCCATGAAATCTATCTTTTCCTTTTGAAGGTTCCTATGTTTTTTTTTCTTTTTTGAAAACCCTGTAATTCTCACTAGCAGTACTAAAATACTTTATTTCTATACCTTCAGAGGTAAAGCTTTTTAAATTGCTGCCTTTTGCATATTTTGAAGAGTTGAAGTCCCCAAAGCAGAAAGAAATTGTGAATAAAATTTGACAACAGACTATGATCTTTATAATTGCCAACATTGCAATCCAAAGAACCAGCTATTTAAATGATATTTCTGCAGTAATTCATGACATTATTTTATAGGAATTTAGAATTTTTTACTGTGCAAAAAATTACTTTGGATTTTTCTCTACAAGAATGCTTTTTTCACTTTTGTTCTACCACACCTATTCCAGGCAATATCTCTTTCTAAAAACTTATTTCAAACTATGAAAATATTACCTTAGCATGAGCAAAATTATCATTCCAGTTAATCCCTGTTCTGAGGTTCGGATCAGAAATCTCAAAAATGCAGTGGTGGGGGCGTAAAAGTAGAGGACAATATAGTGTCTTCCTTTGCCATACCTTATCAGTACACGTAACAATGAACTATATGAGAAATGTATTTCTCTGCTTTAAAGAAAAGATTAATGGCAATAAATACAGCTTTATAAAACTAAAGTATTTCCTCATAGGTATAATTAAAATGTTGCTTACACTCAAACTTGTGTGAGTTCAGTTAATACTGTTTAGGTATTGTTGATAATTTTTTAAACTTTTAATATTTCTATAGGTAACGAAAATCCATCTTTTTACAACTTAAATGGGATCTGAAGTATGACTTCTTTGTATGTAAATTCTCTGTTTCATCATGTCATAATATTAAAATGGCATAGCCTACTGGTATTAGGAAATAGAAAGAGACAAGCCTGCAGCTATCTTTACACTAGTACAAACTTTACCTTGATCCACTTGACTACAATGGTTAAAAGTATGTGCACTCAAGTTTAGTTATTACATGTACACAAATCTGAGCAAACACAATAACTTAAATCCCAGTATCACAAAGACTTCCTAGAAGTACTGAAAACTCTGTCCTTGCTTCAAAGGGCCAAGATACTAAAAATCATACATTTCTGTTGTGGTTTAACCCCAGCTAGTAACTAAGCACCACAGAGCCACTCACTCTCTCCCACTGGGTGGGATTGGGAAAAGAATCAGAAAAGTGAGAAGACTTGCGGATTAAGATATAGACAGTTTGACAGGTAAAGCAAAAGCTACATATGCAAAGCAAGAAAGCAAGGAAGTAACTCACACTTCCAATGGACAGACAGGTGTTCAGCCATCTTCAGGAAAGAAGGGCTCTATCACAAGTAACAGTGACATGGTAAGACAAATGCCATCACTTTGAACATTCCCCTCTTCATCCTTCTTCCCCTAACTTTAATTACATCATGCCATATGTTATGGGGTATCCCTTTGGTCAATTGGGGTCACTGTCCTGGCTGCACTCCCTCCCAGCTTCTTGTGCACCCCCGGACTCCCCACTGGTAGTGGTGTGGTGAGAGGCAGAAAAGGCCTCGGCACTAGGTAAACACTGCACAGAAAGAAAGAACATACCCTTATGTTACAATAGAATCATAAAGTACACTGAATTGGAAGGGACTCATCAGGATCATTGAGGCCAACTCCTGGCCTTGCACAGAACACCTCAAGAATCATACCATGTGCCTGAAAGCATTGTCCAAATGCTTCTTGAACTCAAGTAGATTTAGTCCTGTGATCACTTCCCTGGGGAGCTTGTTCCAGTGCTCAACCACCCTTTGGAGGAAAAAGCTTTTCCTGATACCTAACCTAAACCACCCCAGACTCAGCTTCATGCTGTTTCCTCAAGTCTTATCACCTTGCTGGAGGCACAGATCCAAAACATATCCCTATAGTAGCTACTGTGAACAAAATTAACTCTATTACAGCCCAAATCAGCACAATTTCTTTATCAGTTGTTCAGATCTGGCAACTTCATACAGCTTAGGCTATGCAAAAGGATCTGTAAATTATCGATCTGCAAACAACCAGCTAAAAGTATGGGGTCCCAGGAGCACCTCTGCCATCCCAATCAAGCTCAGCCCAGCTCAGCTCAGCCTCTGTCTTCACCAGCTTCCTTCCCAGGCTTCCACAATCTTGGATGAAAAAATTCATCCAGACAGGACTACTTATGCTGGTGATGCAGCGCTGTACCTCTGAGAGCCTCTACCCTGAACAGCTCAGAGCTAGTACTCCACCACAAGAGATTGAAGCTGTCTCTGACTTTGCTCTTCCATCACCCTGCTGTAATTTTTGTAATAACCTTCACATACAGAAACTTTCTCAGAGTGATTTGTGTGTGTGTGTCTGTGTGTGTGCTTGTGTGTGCACACATGCTTATTTTTGGTTTGGTTTAGGTTTTATGGCCGTTTTATGGTACATTAAATTCTTCTGAATCAGAAGGTTTAATATGTAGGCTTCCATCCAGTTTCCCAAGGCTGGCTTCTGTTTTGTGAGGTTTGTATGTGATTTTGTTTTTTTCCTTACGATCTTAAGACATTGCTCTGAAAGAAGGAGAGTAAGGTCTGCATGTGAGATTCTGCTGTTTTTTCTTGCTAACTTATGATAAAGATGACTACAGTTGTGGATTCTTCTAAGCAATCATGAATAATGCATTCATGAGTAATACAAGTATGTGTTAGAAAAAAAGGACTGATTTTCCTGCAAAGCTACTGGTTCTACTGTCATGCACTAATTCCTTTCCTACAAAATTAACTAGATAATATTTTCTATTTAAACAATTGATAACATTTCTGCGTTGCAAATAATACAGTGCAATTAACTGTCATGCAAAACCCAACATACTATGTATTATCACACAGAAATACAGTTTTAATGTTCCATTTCACTGTGAAAATTATTAAGGACAAATGTACGTAATTTATTCTACAAAAAAAAAAAGGTTAGAAAAATGTTCTTAAAATATGGTTGCACACAACAACTTCCTATACTAAAAATGAACAAAAAGTTCTTAATAGAAAAATAGACAGTATTAGCAATAGCATCACCATATTCAGTTCTTGGGAAGAAACTGAGCCCAAAGTTTGGCATGTGTAGCAGCAAATTGTTGTCATATAAACCTGTCTGATTTCTGAAAGTGAATATTTAGTACAGGAAAGCATTATTCCTTTTATATCTATTTGCATATTAGGATTTTGGCAGTGTTTCTGTTTGTTGATTTCTTTGTTGCAGCTTTTTTCTTCCCTTCCCCTCACTGTCTCTGCACAACTAGCCATAGGTGTTTCTCTGCTATCTGTGCTCTTGTCACTACTTGGCAATTTGCAGTTCTTTTTTTTTTTTAATTTCTTCCTCCTCTAATTTCTGTTCCTTTCTTCACCTATTTCCTACAATAGCTAAAAAACATTAACAAGTCTTTTAATTAGATAGAATTACTGTTAATGATGTAAAGCTTGTAGTTAATATTTACCATTCCCATAAGAAGGCCATAGCACAATTAAGGAACAGCATGTTTTCCTTTTTTCTAGTTTAACATTATTGTTCTTCCAAGTTATGATAGATGCTGAATACTAATGAAGTAACAGCCAGTCTGGTGAAAGGCGTTGGAGGGTCACCAACCTGAGCACCACACACCTGACTTAGCTTTTCAGTTGTCAGATGAAACAGGCTGCTCATGAATATTTGGGTACTGTGTGTGGGTTTTTTGCTAGCACAATTTATATGCAAAAGGTGTGTTGTATAACTTTCCAGTGGAACTTGGGCAGAAATTGAGCATAAATGGAGCATAAGTTATTCATGAATAGAAATTGTAAGATTGTTGACAAAAGTGGATCTATTCATTTTACAGTTGTTGTCATCCATATGGATGCATTTGAGTCTAAATGCATTTATATTTTACTTTATTTCTTAAAATAGTTTCAAAGAATGAGACGTGAACTTTTTGGTATTAACAGAGGCTTGGATCATAAGGAAATTCAGCTTAAATTAGTTTGTTAATTATCATATTGAGAATACAGAGAGAAAAAGAAGAAAAGAAAAAGAAAGAAAGAAAGAAAGAAAGAAAGAAAGAAAGAAAGAAAGAAAGAAAGAAAGAAAGAAAGAAAGAAAGAAAGAAAGAAAGAAAGAAAGAAAGAAAGAAAGAAAGAAAGAAAGAAAGAAAGAAAGAAAGAAAGAAAGAAAGAAAGAAAGAAAGAAAGAAAGAAAGAAAGAAAGAAAGAAAGAAAGAAAGAAAGAAAGAAAGAAAGAAAGAAAGAAAGAAAGAAAGAAAGAAAGAAAGAAAGAAAGAAAGAAAGAAAGAAAGAAAGAAAGAAAGAAAGAAAGAAAGAAAGAAAGAAAGAAAGAAAGAAAGAAAGAAAGAAAGAAAGAAAGAAAGAAAGAAAGAAAGAAAGAAAGAAAGAAAGAAAGAAAGAAAGAAAGAAAGAAAGAAAGAAAGAAAGAAAGAAAGAAAGAAAGAAAGAAAGAAAGAAAGAAAGAAAGAAAGAAAGAAAGAAAGAAAGAAAGAAAGAAAGAAAGAAAGAAAGAAAGAAAGAAAGAAAGAAAGAAAGAAAGAAAGAAAGAAAGAAAGAAAGAAAGAAAGAAAGAAAGAAAGAAAGAAAGAAAGAAAGAAAGAAAGAAAGAAAGAAAGAAAGAAAGAAAGAAAGAAAGAAAGAAAGAAAGAAAGAAAGAAAGAAAGAAAGAAAGAAAGAAAGAAAGAAAGAAAGAAAGAAAGAAAGAAAGAAAGAAAGAAAGAAAGAAAGAAAGAAAGAAAGAGAGAAAGAAAGAAAGAGAGAAAGAGAGAAAGAAAGAAAGAGAGAAAGAAAGAAGCAAGCTTTATTTGCCAGTTCTCATTATATGTTTCTAAAATGACACCTTCTTTTTTTCATAAATCTTTTTGAGAAATTCTTAATGGCTATGTAGAGATTATGTTGAGACCCTTCAATAAGTATGTTATCACAGCATTACATATGAGCAAGTTATTATGTCGGTGTATTAAATTATCTTATTAGAAAAACTAGGTATTAGCCAGTGAGGACAAGAACACAAGAAGGTCCAAATCTTACATCAGAGCCGAAAATCCACAAAGTTTGAAAGGAATGCTTGAGGTTTAGTTCTGAGCTAACTATAAATATCTGTTGTTATTACTGTTATTATCACACACTATTATTTATTCTGATTGTCTTGTAACATTATTATCTGTTTGTCTAGCTGCAGAGTTTAGTGAAGACCTCATCAACTTCTACCTGAAACCTCTACAGAACCAAGTGTATGTGCAAAACAAACATTTTGACTCATACAACTCACTAGCACATTTCAACATAATCACATTAATCTCCATCAAATCACTTCATACTGAGAAATAACTCTTTCTTGTTAGCATGTGACATTAAAGAGCCCTGGATCCTGGGCTAAATGTTATAAGTTATGCACAACCAAAAATAGAACTGTGGTCAACATAAATTCAGATTATGTTGAGAATAATTATGTTGGCTATATCACCTTCATTTTTCAGTAAGTGAGGGATTCTGAGAGTGAAACACAAAAAAAAAGATAACATGGAAACAAGTAGAAGTACAAACATTGTAGATCCATCTGCATATCCCACGGAATATTCTGAATGGGAAGGGTCCCACAAAAATCATCAAGTCCAACTTTTAAGTGAATGGCCTGTACAGGGATCTTTTTCATACTCTGTTCATTCAGGTATAGCTTCTGGTATGTCTGAACAAAAAGGCAAAAGAGATAATTTTGTCTGAATCCATGGGATGGGAGCAGCGCTGAAACATTTTCCCTTCATCTGAGAAAAACCCTTCCCTTCATCTAAAATAAACATGCATCAAATTTCAGACATCCTCGAAAAAAGAAGAAAGTTTTTTTTCATTTTCTCTTTCAATTGTAAATCCCCCATTTTGACATATTTAGAAACAGGACAAAACCTAGCAGTAAATGGAAAAGGGTGGAAAAGTACACATGTGTATTTAGTGTATCTGTGTAATGACTGGATAGTGATTACAACTCCAAGTAATTTGGGGTAAGACATGACAGAGAGAGAACCAGCATACTCTGCTGAGGCTATGTGGTACTCATGGTGTGAAGACGACTGTCAGTAGCCCAACATCTAAAAGGAAGGCCAAGTCTTACAACATCTTGCCTAGCCACAGCCTTCAGCCAGATAAAGACAGAGATGTGTCCAACTTCTTCAGAAACAGCCTCATATAAGGTTTAAATTGACAGACAGGAAGATGATTTATACACACAGGTAAGAATTCACTTGTTTGTACCAAATACAGAGGTTTGTATTAACATCTTGTTGTGTTTACAAAGCAGGGATGAAGCTAAAGTGAGGAATATTCATACCATCATGACATCAGAAGGGGCCACTCCCCCAGCGGGCATGAGGAGTTGGAAAGAGGGGTTTGCTGGAGGTCCGAGCTGTTGCAGGACTTCCCGTTGCCACAGGTAACCGCTTCTCCTCACTGGGACTGTAGAGTTGGGAGCAGCTGCTTCGCTGCTGTTTCTTGCTGGGAGGACTACAGCAAAGCTGGGAGTCGCTGCTTCTTTGTTTCTTCTTGCCACCGGGACCCCAGCAAGCTGTAAGGACTGTGGTAACTGCTTCCACTTCCAGTCAGTGTTTTCTGTAAGCATAACTCATCTCAGACAAAATAGTTTTCCAGGTTTTGCTTTTCCCCATCTTCCTATTGTGTTCTGGCTGCAGGGAGGGCGTAGGACCACTAAAACTACTTTACCATGTTGTTTCCTTTGTTCTCCTGAGCTGCATGGTTCAGTGTGGGAGCCCGCACTAGTTCGTCTCTTGTTTCTGCCCTGGGCCTGGGGTGTTACCTCTCTGTTTTTGTTGATAATGGCACTCAGTCTGTAGGAGGAACAGGGGAAGATGACTTTTCCCAGACTTTCTCTTCTTTCTCTTTCTTTGGATCTGCTAACACAGCTTTCGAGAATATAGGATTCCCTCTAGATACTAAGGGTAGTGCAATCTTGGTGCTAGTTCTGTTACGATGCCTTCTTAAGGGCTGTGTACACTATTACATATCTACTGTGTCTACCATGACTAGAGACAGGTCAAAGATTCCTGTGGTAATTGTCCAGAGGCTCACTCCAGGGGTGGATAATTTGGAGTGGCATGGAATGTAGGAGGACACGGGACAGTTTTTGAAGAAATTCTCATCTCCAGTGGTCTTGAAGTTCACCACTGAACAATTGCAGGATCCTGTTAAAGTGATAAGATTTTTGAAGGGAAAATGTTGCGGCAGCTCCAGAGAGGGGCAGCTCACTGCAACATGCTAGCACCTGGCCACTGCCTACCAAATGCTGCTCAGTATGGTACAGCACCTTCAGAAGGAAATGAAAGGCAGTAAGAAAACAGACACCATGGCAACTCAGGTTGAAGTTAAGTGAGAAGGGCAACCTAAGCCAGTAGAAGTCACCCCTGTCTAAAAGAGGAAAGATGACCCTCACCACTGTTGGACTGAGAGCCAGAAATAACCACCAAATCCCCATTGCTCAATAATCTATATAATCTGCAAAAAGACATCACCCACTGACAGATAAGCCCATATGGACCCTGTTGATCTGAGTCTGGGATCTTGTGCGCGAAGGTATGCAGCTTGATGGTACTGAAGCGAGGTTTTCAGGATCCCTGTCCCAGGATGTGGCATTGATTGGGGGTTTGTAAGGAAATCAGAACCTCTCAGCCTCTGGATGTGACTTCTAAACACAAAGAGTGTGCTTAATGTTAAAGAGCAACATAAACTAACAAACCTATGAAACCCTTTTACAGGAGACCTGGGTGTCTCTTAAATCCAACTATTTGGCAAGATGTGAGAGACCAATTACATGCACAGATGTATATTTGTAATCTTTTAATATAGGATCTGGAATTTATTATGAATTTCAACATGGGAAACAAAGGCACTGCACAAAAATATCTAACTTCTGACATCTAACTAAAAGCTTAATTAAGGAGCCCTGTATTTTAGTTTCTCTGTTGTCACTGAGCAGAAATACTTTTGAGAGTTGGTTCAGGATACCTGAGATCTAGATATAAGATACCTACTTCCTTTCACTAATGCAAAAGAATTTAGAATAATGGTGCTCAACTTATTTGCACATGTATTTGCAATAAATGCATCCTTTCAGGTGGGGTAAATCTTCACTATAATTGAATTTCAAGGTGTGAATCAGAACCAAAATAGCATAACCAAGACTAAGGTTTAAGTATTTGCTTCACACATTATACACTAGTGTATACTAGTTTGGACTAGTACGTAAAACTTTACAGAAAACACTAAAAAAAATAATACTTGGATTACATTTGAAATTTAGGTATTTGTAGAGAAAATTATACCTATTTTTCTGGTTCTTGTTTAAATTGATCTGCAGTACGTTGTGTTTAATTCAGAAGATGAAATACATTCAGCATAATTCAGGAATAAAGATTTAAACAAACTGCTGTAATTTAAAGGAAAAAACGAGTACAATAGACAGGATGAACTGGCAAAACCAGCTTTTTACATGAACCATGAGAAAACGCATGGTCACTTCTAAAATGAATAGACTTTCATGCTTTGAGGTATGTACCTGAAATGAGAAAAAATTTCTGCATGGCGAGATTTTTCCATTACAGGTTTCCTTGTATTTTCTTCCAAGACATCCTTGGTCAGATAGATGAGCAACATGTCATACTGTGCACTACACCAACTATTGCTCTGATATAATATGATTCTATGTGGATGTGAATAAACACATCTTAGAGACTTTCCACTTCTGCAACGTGCACCACTGGGGGGAAAAAAAAAAAAGGTGACTACCTTTCCACAAAATACACAAGCTCCAAATACTGTTATGAATGCAGATAAGTATATAGAAAATAATACAAAAGTGTTTTGCTGAATAAATTCCTCAGGGCAAACTGCTACTCTTACTGTTGTTGCTACTCTAGTAATTGTTAAAGACCTTACAAAAAGAATTTGCAAGTTTCAGGACCAAAACCAGTTAAACCAATGTACTTATACTTCAAGTTTCAGGTAAAATGCTTGCCAAAATTTGAAAGCCCTAAGTCAGGGAATTTAGGAAGTGAGGCGGTGAGACCAACTATTAAATCCTTTGAAATGTGCTGTCTTGGGAGACATCTTTGTGAGGAAAAAGTGGAGGGAAATACTGAATAATAAGGATTTGTGCTGGCTAAGTAGTGAACAATTGGGCATATATGCTAACATGATATGCTGTGACACTGAGAGAAGAGATTGTGAATCCTGCAGCCTGTTAAGAACTCTTTGAAAAAGTCATTATCTTTGTAGGGATTTTGCATAGCATCCAGAACTTAATTTCTTTTTCCTTAGCAAATAGTTTTAAATTAGCCACATAGCATATACCCTTGTGCATAGTTTACCTTTGGGCTTAGTTAATGCAATTAACGTATAAGTTTCTAGACCAAGCTGTTTTTGAGATAAGCAGAGGAAACAGAGGTAGAAAAGATGAACTCCTCTTGCACAGACTTTGTGTGTCTAAGTACAAGTTTCTGGGCAGGAGGCAGGTATTAGAAGGAAAAATACTGTGCCTTATCTATTGTAGAAGATTAGGCTGGGTGAGCATAACCTCAAACTAAAATGAGGATCTTTCTGTTTGCTAGACCAGTGAATATTATCCTTCTAGCAAGACTTGAAACTTGTATCTGAACTGGGTACCAAACCTCAGGGTAATGAGTTTAAATGTTATAAAACATTCTGCATTCACAAGGAGGAAAAAGAAGGAAAAAAAAGGGAAAAGAAATTTTCTTGCACTAAAACTACCTTAGTGGCCTTTTCTCTATTGAACCAGCTTTTACCTAATCAAAACCAGGTAGTTGAGTACACAATGAAAAGATGTAAAAGACTACTCACTGGAAATAATACCCTAATTATATCATTATTGTATAATATCATCTTTCCCAGTATCTGGAAAGCCATTTAAATTAGTACTCTTTGGGGGTTTTTTTGGAAGGGAAGATCGCCTCAGATTGATCACGATGATGAGGATGGAGTTACTGAGGAAATTCATTTAGATTAGTTATCTAAGAATGAGCTTTAGAGGGAAAAAAATAGTCCTCAGAGTGTAGTTAAAAATTGTAATAGGTGATTTTAATAACAATAATTACATCATCTATATATTCATTCACCCATATGACCAGTTTGTTAACGGGAATGTTCTCTGCCCTTTTCTGATCTGTTGTTTTCTGGGTTGGTAGGACCTGAGGAAGTGTACACAGCTCCTGGGATAAAGAGCATGTCTTGTTCACTCAGCAATGAACATTCTGTCCAATATATCAGTGTTGACAGTCTCTCAAGAATACATGTGTGGACCTTTATCTAAAGCATGGTTAGCTGAAAGGTATAGGTAGGAAAGCTTTAGGATATTTTACTTCAATTACACAGGTGTTCTGCCAGAGGTAAGGAATGGATCACATTCTCGTAGAAAAGGAGTAATGAGGCATAAAAATAAACAATGTCCTGACTACACCTCGTCCTAAATAATCCATGTACCTGGTTGCAGAGGCTGAGATAGATGATAACTGCTCTGCTGCATCCCTGGAGGAGGTTGTCAGCGGATGGTGTGGGTGAGGAGGTGATGTCAGTCATGTCCCACATGTGATGCTGAGAATAGATGAGCTGAGATGGTGACTGAGCCATTCTATCCACTGGCACAAAGCAAACAACAGAAAGCAAGGAAACTAGGCCTAAAAGTGTGCTTTTGAGAGGCAATGCCTTTCTAGGCAAAGGCCAGTCTTCACCAAAAGGGTTGTGAGGCATTAGAAGTGTTAAGAAAACTACCCAGTCTGACCATTCACGAGGCTCTCTGGCAGTCACGCTCCCAGGGCCAGAGACTGTCACTCCTGGGGCTGAAGCCCCTTCACAGCCTCCGAGGAGGCTCCCCAACCAAGAAACCCTGGGGCTCTTATACCCTCATAGTCCATCTGCACATGAGTCTTGCTCTTCATCCCAAGACTTCAGCTTCTGCCCTCCTCTCCATGTCCCTCCACCTCACTAGCATCACTGGTCTTTATCTCTGTTGTATCCAAAGAGTTAGCGACTCCCAGCTCCTGCTGTGTCTTTTGTTATCCCAAAGGTTGGCAACTCATGGCCTCTTGTCTCGGGCTCCCATCAAGAGCTCAATCTACATTTCAATCTGCAGCTCAGTCTGCACCTTGCAAGCTGAGCTACCTGGACCAGATGTATTCCTCAACAGCAGGATATCCAGGGAAGTGCTTGAGTCACCAATCCTTAGAGGTATTTAAAAGACCTGTAAACATGGTACTGAGAGACATGGTTTAGCGGTGAATCTGACAGTGTTGGGTTAATAATTAGATGGGATGATCTTAAGGGTATTTTCCAACCTAAATGATTCCCTGCTTCCATGGCATGTCCAACACCTAGGCCCAGAATTGAAACCTACCTTTAAATCAGATTGCTTCTTTATAAAGAATATGTTATACATAAGATGCTTTTGAAGTATGTGCATTTGATGTTTTTTCAGTTTCAGGTTTTACATTGACAATGGCTAATGCGTTAGGCCAGCTTAGCAGGTGAGTTTTCTCTGCTTTCAAGTTTCACAGGACACCAAACATGTTGAAGGGTGAGCAATAAATATTTCTACTTCTACCTGGTAAACAGAGTGATTATGTAAATGTTTTGCTATCACAGCCTAAGAACTGCATCTGAAAGTTTTCTTTGATAGAATTAGTTTGTTAACATTAGGACAACTAAATAGTGCAAGATAAAACATGGCTGCAAAAAACCAGAGAAATAAATCCCCTCTGATGTGACTTATTTTCTCTCCTCATTTGTAATTTTAAGATATCCATCACCATAATTTTTGAATAAACAGCTGATTTTCACTTTATTTTTCATGCTGTAAATGTTCAGAACCTGATCATTATGACTGTTATTACTTTTGTATTATTATTATTATTATTATTATTATTACTACTACAATTTAACTACCTAAAAACCATTTTGGTTTTGCAATTCCAAAATAGCTTGTAGGCAATGTCACTGTGCTACCGACTCAATGACAACTTACATCTTCATACTTTGCCTTGTGACATCTCTTAACAGTAAAAATATACTAATTCTAGTTCCATTCACAAGATCAGCAAGCATGTACAGTCTCCAGGGGAAGGAGATCAGTCACACGATTAGTCAAATACTGCCATCAGCACAAAGTTTAATTATAGAAAAGGTGTTCTGTGGCTACCATCTTTAAGCCATCTTCTTAAAAGAGTGACAATTTTGTTCTGTTTTGCTGCTTATTTTATGTAGTGTGCATTTAGAGGGAAATGTCCTTCTTTACCATCTTCACCTAATCCCACTCTCTGTCAAATGCTGTCACAAAACTTAACCTTTTGTTGAGTAAGAGTGAATCACTTCTTCAAAACTGAATTTCAGTTCTCAAATTCGCAGTCTGGCTAAGGAGATATGGCTGTCACACCTCTATTATACATTCAGCCCCATAGCAGCTGAAATAAACAGCTTTTTCATGTTAAGTTTGACAATTCACTCGTATATGAGAAAGTCTACAGGACATTTTGCCCATTCACTCTAAATGTTTCCAGCAAATCAATGCACCATAAAATATCTGAAGTTGTTCTAAGCTTACTCTACTAGTCATTAACTTAATCAACTGCTGTTCAGACACGACACAGATAGTATATAACACCAAATCTGTTCACTTAGATTGTCGATATTTGGCCTTATTTTTGTATATTAATAGGACACTGGTCTGATTACCAGTAGATTTATTTGTATTGGTTAGTAAATGAAGTTGTTTTCCTTTTAACAAGAGAGTCAGTGGAATCACAGCTGGCATTTCCATTATTTCATTTTCTAATTCCAAAAGCAACTGATGAAACCTTAATGAGGTGGATGCTTTCAAACTGTCATTAATCTCTGCCTAAAGTTCTCTAATAGGATTATTAGTCTCAGAAAAGAACAACACAACAGAACAACCCAAACCCTCCAAACCAACCAAATAAACATCCACTCCCTCAAGCTTACAATCAATTATCAATTTGTGGGCTTCCTTTATGAATCATGTGAGGCACCCCTACTCTTTTCTAAAAAAAATTTGAAAGACCTGTAGGAAATATCCCTTTTAAAGAATAAATAAATGGATCCAAAGTGAGTGGATATCATTTGGGAGGAAAGTCTGTGTTTGCCTATGTTTTATGTGGCTGTTTTAAAGGGAATGTCAATTAGGAATCACACTGTAAAAGTGACATTTCATGTATTTCTGCAGCAATAAACGCATTGACAATAAAATTTCCAAGATGTAAAACTTGAGCTGTTTTGTAGAACTTGATGAAAGTCTGGTGTCGGGCTGGGTGAGCTGGAGAGATAGATGAAGACTGCTATGCATTGTAATTTTACATATGAGCATATTCCCTTACTGCATTTCCTATGTTCTGATGAATAGTTCTAAATAATTTGCATAACGTATGTTCTGTTGCTTTTGATGCAATGAAAATACACAGTAGACACTAGTTTAAACTTGCATGTAATGAGCTTGCTACAGGGTTGAATTTGTTTGTTTATTTATTTTATTTATTTATTGTTTCTTTAAAAAAAATTGTGTCAAAAGCCGATTGCTTCCAGCTATTGAATTTATAAAATATCACTTGTAGAAATGAACTTGAACAAGTGCTAAATTTTAAATCAAGACTGTGCATGTAAAATCTGTAAATATGAAAGTATAAGAGATGGTGATATCCTTTAAAAAAATATTTTAAAAAAATGCAAGAATTTTTTTTTTTTTACATGCCCATATCCATTAAAAAAGTTTTGTAATGGAGGTTTCTGTTGAGGATCTTATTAATTTCCTTACTTATATTTCTGAAAGGTGCACATTTTTCTGCATCAACTTTAAAAATTAATACAGTTGTACATAAGAAAAAATCAATGCTACATGTCAGCATACATATATTATGCCTGAGTTTATTGCAGAATGAAAGATATCCTGTACAGGTTTGTACACTATTTGAAATCTGAAATCTTTCAAATACTTTGTAATCCAGACTACGTTACTGTATGCAGTATTTATGCTGTGTTGAAATATGTCTTAGTTCCCTTTTTTTTTTTTCCAAGGCCAGCCAGTGAGTGTGACATTCTATTTAAAATCTGGGCCATATTGACTTTTAGTTCTATTTCAGTTGTGATTACATGTAGAAAACTCACAATGTTTTCTAGTCAAAATTGAGTAGACATTATGTTCTTTATAAAATTAACAAGCTGCATGATTTTTTGTTTGATCCACATAATAGTAAAACTGGATTTTGAATGGCAGTCACTCCATATGGTCATTTTTACAAGGCTAGACTTTGTCTACAAATATGACTTTAATATGCAATAAATTTTTATTTTCTTATGGTGGATTGTCTGGGGGAAGGTTGCAACCTTTTTTCTGTTGAAATCTGATATTTATTCCTAGAAGCATTATTTTTACCATATCCTCATAAGATTGTTTTCAATTTCCTTTGAGAATTTTTTATTTTCTTTCCTTTTTTTCTTACTTCCGTCCACTTTCCTGAAAGTGATTAAACTTCCATTCATGATCTCTCAACTGTTGACTGAGATCCTTGGGATCTGCTACCTGGACAAACAAAACCAAACCACAAAACCTCAAGGAAACAAATAACCCCCCACCACCACCACCACCTTTTATTACTCTTCCCTACATGTATTATTACCCACTCAACTCAAAGTCACGCACCAGCCCAAATTCAAGAAAATACTACATAGTTAAGCAAAATCAAAAACAAAATCATCAATATTAACTCTTGTGCAATCATGTCAGATCACTTTACCCTCTAGTGGCAAGAGATGCACCCTAGGTTGGGCTCTGCAGGTGTTTCAGTACAGCTGGGTGATGGATATCAGCAGCAGTCAGGTCCTATGTAACAGGCAGTTTTGCAATACCACACCACCAGCGTCTAGACAAAGGCTTTGGTTTGCTCACCTCAGATGACACAAATATTTGAATTTTGTAGTTTGTAACATTCTTCTTTCAACCTGACAGGAACTTGTAGTTTATCTAGTAATAGGATTAGTGTGTCAGTGCTGCGACACCTAACCTCTACTTCTAGTGTACAAAGTGTGATGACATTTTGTTCGTTTGAATATGCAATAAATGCCACTGAGTCCAGTGACTGTCAGTCAAGGGAATTATGAATGTTTACATGGGAAACCATGAAAGAATTCTTTAAAAGTTACTCTTTTACATTTCCAAGTTAAAAATGTTTGACTTCAAATCCTCAAACATACAAAAGGTTTTTGTATGTTTGTATACAATTTGTGCACATACTAATTGTAATTTTTCAATATCATGGACATACAAAATATTATCTAGCTGGAGGGCATTAATTTGTTTAGGAGTGGTACTGGAATATTTACTCAAATCCCTGGTTAACAAGCATGTTCTTGGATGGCCTTGGAGTTCTGTTAACATGTAGACTAAGGAAAGGGAGGAAAAATGGAAATCGGAAGGATCAAACCTTTAAGTCTGATGTAAGACTGTGAATATCCATTGGATCTAATCAGCAGAGTAAGCAAATAGGGCCATTGGAGCTTGTGTCTCATCAGGTCAGCAGGATGGGATGCGCTAGAGAGAAGGTGGCAGCTGCTGCAGCGTGCCTGACCTCCATATTTCTGGAGCAGGTCTTCCTTGAGAGACATGAAAAAACTGTAGTATCTCATGAGGCATAGAATACCGCCAAAGCTATATAGGGGTGAAATAATGAAAAGCTGAGAAAGCAAGAAAAGCCCCAAACTTTTTTGAAGTTTCAGGAAGGTTTATTTTCACTCAAAAATCAAAACTTTTTCTTACAATACTTACAAATACTACTATGAAAGTGCTCTTGGGAGCTAACCTATTCCTCCCCTCTTGTAAAGGTCCTCTCTTCATGTTTAATAAAATGAAACGTGATCTTCCCTTCACTGGTTTTTAATAAATTCCTCATCTTTGCCTGGAGATGTTCTGTGTCTGGCCTGCTGACCTACCCTTCACCTCCTGATATAGCAAGTGAATTTAGCAACACCACTGAAGAATATTTTCAATCTGAAATAATGCTCAGGCTACTGTCTGATCCAAATCCCACAGGGTACCATGCAATTCTTAATTCCTCTTGGGTGAGCAGAACCTTCCATCTTTCACTGTGAACAGCTCATTTAACACATTAGAAGGTATCATCTTGCCTTGTAAAGTTCAGGGAAAACAAATCCCTAGAAAAAAATTGAGGCATTATTATAGCTCAAGGGTGTCTTACCTGTACGGAAGAGACCACTGGGCTATTCATCTTGATCAGAAAAAGAGATGGTTCCAGGAAAAGACATTGAGAACAATTTTATCTTCTACCTGTAACAGTATGAAAACAAGACAGGTATGATCTTGCGGCTCCATCCATAGCTCAGGAACAGAGAATGTTGTCCCTGGCTGTGTTACAGGTTTCCCCTGGGATCTTTTGCGGTCATTTCTGTCCAGACTGGTTACATGCTTAAATCTTTACCCGTGAAGGAACATCTGTGAATGTGTCTTATAGATTCTCAGGGTCTGAGTTTCCTAATGCAAAATGTGAATGACAAAGTCTGTCTACTCTCTCCCACATTATAGTTTTCATCAGTATTAAAAGAAGATGCTGCTATGACTGAGATGATCCATGTAAATCTCCATGTAGTGTGTTTGTGTAGAGAGCTAACTCTGTGGGGGAGAGAGGAAGAAACAAACTACTAATGTATTTGCATCAGCTGGACAGGATGTTTTATTCTTGTCTTATCTTTCGATTTTTAAAGTGTGCATTCATTTAATTGTAATGTAAAATCTACTTTAACTTCTCAGGCTTTGCAAAGCCTAAGCATTTTGGGTTTATCACACCAACCTGAGGAGTTTTGACTTTTCTTCTTTTTCCTTTTCCATTTTTTTTCTTTTTCCTTTTTCTTTCTTTTTCTTTTTTCTTTTTCTTTTTTTTCTTTTTTCTTTTTTTTTCCTTTTTCTTTTTCTTTTTCATTTTCCTTTTTCTTTTTTTCTTTTTCTTTTTCTTTTTTTTTCTTTTTCTTTTTCTTTTTCATTTTCCTTTTTCTTTTTTTCTTTTTCTTTTTCTTTTTTTTTCTTTTTCTTTTTCTTTTTCATTTTCCTTTTTCTTTTTTTCTTTTTCTTTTTCTTTTTTTTTCTTTTTCTTTTTCTTTTTCATTTTCCTTTTTCTTTTTTTCTTTTTCNTTTTCTTTTACTTTTTCCTTTTTCTTTCTCTTTTTCTTTTTTTTTTTTTTTTTAACCTGCTGTACTGTGTCTTGTTGGAATGGAGTTTGTTTTATCCATGGCAGCATGTATGGTGCCGTGTTTTAGACTGGTGGCCAAAATACTGTTGATAACACACTTCTTAAATATGTTAAAATCCCCCCCTCCTTCTTCAATATGTTACCCCAGAGATGCTACCATGGTCTCTGATGGGCTCAGCCTTGACCAGCAGCAGGTCCATCCTAAAACTGGCTGGTCTTGGCTCTTTCAGACACAGGGAAAGCTTCTGGCAGCTCCTCACAGAAGCCACCCCTGTAGCCCCCGTGCTACCAAACAAGTTTTAGCTGATGCTAAACAACACCTGCACAGTGTCAAGGTTTTCTGTTTGTCATTGTACCCCCCTTTAGGCAAGAGGTTGGGAAGGGACACAGCTGGGACAGCTGATCCGAGGAGATATTCTATAGCACACAACATCACTGTCAGCAGTAAAACTAAGAGGGATCCTTTCCAAGGTAACCATTGCTTTACCACTGCCTGACCGTAGGTCTGCTGGTCAGAGATGGACTGTCTTGTCCTTGCACCACCTGTTTCGATTGTGGGCAGTTTTTTTCCCTTCACTTGCTAAACTAACTTCATCATGACCCATGGGCTTTTCTTACTTTTGGCCTTCCAGTTCTCTCCCCCACCACCACTGTCAGGAAAGTGAACAAGCAGCTGGTGGGTGCTTAGTTGCTAGCCAGGGTCAAACCACCACACTTGGTGTTTACCATTCGACTGCCTGACTCAAAGATGTTTCCGATTCTCACAAGGATTTTCAGTTTCAGGACTCATGGAATTATCTTTATGTATATCACAAAAATCTGACAGGAACATATTTAACTGTGGGTGGTTTGGTTTTTTTACAGTGTGATATAAATATTTTACAGGGGCTTACCTCAGGTCTAAACCACTGTAACATTGATTCCAATCTGGTGAACTAATTCCACCCAGGACCATTTTTTTAATTACTATTGGAACATGAACATCAATTTTACATGAGTATTTTCCAGAAAATATTTAAAATAAGTAAATAATTAAATCAGTGCGTGCAAATCTGGTCCCTCTAAATCCTTTAACAATATCTACTATTTACTTTCTTAGAATGCATGAATTTCTTAGAATGAGGAAATGATGTTTAAGGTATGAATGAGTAAAAACATTGCTAAGCATTTTGTAGAGCTATATTATTATTAGCATTCAGATCTGATGCTTAGAAATACATTCCTATTAGTATTCAGACTTGATCAACTTGTTAATAAGACTATAGGAAGCAAAAAAAAGTCCCAATAAGATAATACTGATCATATGACATTTAAGTGACTTATTTGTTGGTTTAGCATATCCAAGATGACTGAGAAGTAAAATCAACACAATGGACCTATAATGTAATTGAAAATCTGTATATAGGTCCCATTGCTGAAAGTATGCATTAATTTGAAAACCTGAATTAAGCTTTTAATATGGAACAACAGATAAAACACAGTTTTACTGAGATGAAACTTGTCTCATCTTCAGTACGAATGACTTAAGCATGGGAAGGCTGTGTACTACAGTTATTCACATGTCTTTCTGAAGGAAATCAACTTCCATCAAGCAAGGAGTTGAGATATAAACTACACATAACAAAGTTCTCAGATTTTAATTGATATTCTTAGAATTCCTTTCAGTGTAATTTCTATGCATTTGCATCTATACTGTTCCTGCTAGTTTCGACTGTTAAAGTTTATTCAGCCACACCTGTGTGAACTGTTTCTTTAATGAAATATAGAACATTGAAATAGGCAGAAGGGAGTTATTAAAGTAGAATTAAAAGGTAGATTTCACTCACTGTTTGCAAGTCAGAGGATTCATCTACCGGACTTTTTCTCTCTCTGCAGACTTTTGGCTTTTAATCCTTCAGAAAGATTGTTTGATCAGAATCATATCAAAAAGTGTAAGCATTTATTCTAACAACACACTTGGAAAATGTATTAAAGCTCTTATCAAACTGGTTAACTGATGGGAAAAATCCTTCTTCAAACCAATAAGGAATGAGTTTCATCACAGTTTAGTTTTATGATGAAGGCTGAAGAGAGCATAGAAAAATTATCAGGAGCCTTATGAGAAAATAAGGTAACTGGCTTGGAAATATTTTAGGAAAAATAAATTTTAAATTTCCAATAATACAGAAAAAGTTTTAAGCTTTAAAACTAGTAGGTTAATGGTACTCAGCTCCCTATAAAAGCAATGCATTTTAAAATATAAGCAGCAAGAGCAAAAAGCTTAAAAAAAAAAATGATCAGTGCTGTGATGAAAACATGTGTAGCATCAGAGGAGACAAAAATATATCTAGTAAGCAATAAAATTAGAATAGGTTGGAAAGCAATCTAGGTTTATTTGTTTTTGTTTTTGTTTTTGTTTGAATGGTTTTCTATGAAGACAATATGTGAAAATGTGTAGGGAAGATAGTCTAGACATGTAGTTGGATAACAAGCTGCTGTGCCACACTGTCATACTAGAAAAGATCAGGGACCTAGCTACTCCAAAATACCATCTCAAACAATGATATGGACTGCAAGCTGCAGAGGTAGGATGCAATACAGCAAGAACAACTAAGAAAAACACCATTGCTGTTCATATCATGAGTTTGGTGATTTCTGCTGTGACATACAAATCTTTGTATTCTCTTAGATTTTTAAATGTCCATAAATGTAACTGGGAAATGTTTGAAAAGGGGCAGGGGACATGTATACCATTCACTAATACAGACTAAAATGCTAGAATCTTGTATACCGTAATTTATAGCTGAAGGGACATTTTTAAGTCACTCATAATATAAAGGAGTGAGACTCATAAGTGATAGACCCTATAGCCCGAAATTTAAACATGGCCTTAAATTTTAAGAAGTACTAAGACTTTTACATTTTTGTAGTTGTGACAGAATAAAATCACATAAAGACCATTTTTTCTTCTCTTTGAGGTGCTTAATGTTTTTGCAGATAAAACCTTCAAAATAGTTTTAGCAAAAAGAATTTGAAGGGGAATCAATTAGTCTGTCAACTGAAAAGACAAAAACAATGTAAGAAAACACAAAGATACAGGATGTCAAAACACATTTTATGATTTACCTGAAGGCAGATAAACATGCAAAAAATGTCACATGTATGGGAAAGTAAACCCTGCAATTAACGTGTACTGAAGCTAGAAGCATTACACCCTAGTAAAATGTTTGTCCTATACCTCTGATAATCTTTTTTTTTTTATAAAGTTCAAGCAATAAATTCCTTCTTTGATATCAGTATGTACATAAGTCTCTAAAGAAATGAATTAAATCACCGACCAGTCTAAGGTTTTAACATCAAACCTTTACATCCCTAATTAGCTTTTCCAACTTAAAGTTCTGCATGGAGACCAGGGGAATAAGAAAAGAGAAAGGATTTAAGGATTCACACCATTAGGTCTGAGGAAAACAAGAATATGTATCCCAGCTACAAGAGAAAAGAAATAATGTACCTAGTAGACTGGAGAAACCGGAAACCTTAAAAGAATAACTCTCTTAACAGAGACAAACTCAGTGTCTGCATATGTCGTTTGCCAAATTATCAACTGTCTTTATTGCAAATTTTCTCAGTGTTTCGCTGATGAGCTGATACACAGCAAGGTCGGTACCAGACTGTCCTCTTTCTCTTCACTCCATTTGGGACTTACTGAACCCCAGAAAGTACTAGCTGAATGTACCATTAACCTATAAGTAATGGCTGTTGATTAAAATCTGTTTTGTATGAGAGAATGGGATAAAGAATATTTTTTGTTCCAAGTTCATCTTCAATAATATTAGTTCTTATTTAAGACCATTTTTATCTAGGCTTCTGGGTCTGTCTTCTACTCCAGTACCAAGTCAGGCAACTCTCATTGTCATGCTTCTGAAAAGAGTGAATAGACTAAAATAGGATTGACCTGAAAATATGAAACAAACTTTTTACGAGAGAAATTATTCCTTTTTTTTTATTTTTCCCCATAACAACAGTCTGAAAGTTCGCATGGAAAAGAACTTTACAACATACTGTCTTTGAATTGTATTTCAAACTGAAGTTTTGTGGTTTTTTAAACTGACATTTCTGAGCTAACTGCTTGTGGTAATCATCTTATAAATTGTGTCATGTCTCTGCAACACTAACATAATATGAATGAAAGAAGTGATAAAGCTGATCTTTATCCAGTCATTATGAAAATTTACAATCAAAATAGGAATTTTAATGTTTAAAAATTAAATAACTTGTTTAAAAAAGAAACATTTCTACTGATTATTTTTAAACTAGTTAGCAGTCTTTTCTTTTTGAATTCTAAAGATAATAAGATATTAGTACCATATGTGATGTCACTTTCAGCCAGGCAATTCTGAATAACAATTGCCTCAGAAACATCCCTTGCAATTTGCATTATACTTAGTTTTTTCACTATAAGCAGTATTTCTTAAACTTATGGAAAATCAAATTAAGGAGAGAACAAAGATGCTTCTGAATCTGGTGTGAAATCAGAACTCAAAGTTCAGATACAAGTTTTGAAAAAGTTCAGGCTAGTATTCAGGTAAATCATGGTTCTGTGAGGGAGTTTATGTTTTGCAAACTTCAAATATCACTATTACAGGTAAATAACATAAATTCCACAGTCGAATGAGACCATAATGATCAGTAAGACATTCCTGCGGGGTTTATTAAGGAAACTTCCCTGTCCAACCATCCAGGAGCCACTGGCAGTCACACTCACACCACCAGAGCTAGAACTGAGGCCCCTTGGAAGCAAAACATATTGGAGCAATAAGCAGCTGTAGCAATCTAGAAGGCTTTTACTACCACTCTTTTTCCTTTCAGTTCAGACTTTACTCGATACACCTATCTTAAAAATCTTGTTTAAGGGGAAAGAGGAAAACATAACTTCCGTAAAAAAAAAAATAATTCATTGTTAGTCTAGTGGTTATTATAACAACCTAATCCAGGAAGCATTACTGGTTCAGGTAAAACTATTACAGAAAAGGAAATAATGCTTCTCTACAGAAAAAAAGTCTCAGTGATGGCAGTGATACAGTTAAAACAGTTATAAACAGTTTTCTTGCTTTTTTCTGATGTTATCCCCTGCGCTGAGTACTAGCATAGATTTCATTCTGGTGCTGGTGTAGGGTTACAATTGTTAGCAGCAGGAATCTTTCACCAGGGAAGAATACTGTTGGTGTTAATGTTGAGGTTTTCTTCTTCCTCTCTAGGATTAACTAAGAACAATTTTAATATGTTTGCTAAAATGATTTTAAAACTTTCTCTTTTTTCATTGATCTACAACTGCATGTAATATCAGAATATAATATCTGTGATAGCTTTTAGGTATGTTAGACACTCATTCTTTTTCTTTTGCTACCCCTAAAACCAATTTTGTCCCACTCCAGGCATGCAGTTCTGTAACTGTACATGGTGAACTATTTACAGTTATGGGGTCTCCAGTGCCCTCCTGTATTCCAGCCTTTATCATCCCACTCCTGTGTTTTTCTGTGCTGTATCCCCACTTTTCAAAGATTCTGCTATCAGACCAGGCCTGCATTTTTCTACATTGTTATCTTAGATCCATAAATGTCTCATTCTGCATAGAAAAGAACTGTTTGTCAGTACTATATTTGTAAAACTGTGATCACACCATATAACAATAAGCAAAACAAATTAGCCACAGTACCTGATCAGAAGCAAAATTGTTCTTACAGCAAAACCAGATAAAACTAAGCTGCTGGCAGGTCAAGAAAAGTTCACAAAAAGGAATCCTGACAAACTGCAGTCCTAAGACCTTGCAAGCTTATTGCAAATCCTGTGGCCTTTGCTAGCTCTGGGTATATTGTATCATAGGTTACAGGATTAAAGTAATTGCAGAGAAGGAAGTATTATCTCATATGTTGCATTAATTTTAGATGCATGAAATTTCATCTAGTACAAATAAAATTCAATTTTTAATTTATTTACTTTTAAAATACAGCAATGAATTTGGCACTTATGAATAGACCTGAAACCATTCCTTAAAGAGAAACGTATATCCAGACTATGGAACTTAAAGCACCTAACCTGTTTTCTGAATCTGGAAAGTGGAAAAACAAGTGAGACTGCTGCTATCCTGGGCTGTGTCTACAACCAGAACAAGGGAGACCTTGAGATGGCTCCTGCAGATGCCTTCTAGTTTTCTTTGTTTGGTTTGGTTGGTTGATTGGTTGGTTTCCTCAGATATATGTATCTGGCAGGTTGTGAATCCAGTCTGTATAGCTTATTTGAATCTAAACATGGTAATATTTTTTAAGTTTATATAGACTAAGTTCAGTAAAGATGCCATGGTATGAGGTTAGAATATATCTCAATGGTTTTCTTATTTCTGATGTATGTAAAAAGCTTTCACATAAAAAATCTATACTGTAGTTTGTTTTTTTCTTTTCTCCTAATGTCTGTCATTTAATAGGAAATCTTGTGCTGTTTTTTCAATATATTTTTTGATGCCTTAAGCAACAAAGAGAAAACAGTACTGTGTTAAGACTACTGAATGTAGTATGGTGGATGTTGGAGAGCTGAGGAGCAATTTCTTTATTGAATTTCCCCTGAATTGTCTCGGGGTAAATGGCTTAGTGGATGTGGGATAAATCTATCAAAGCTCACTGCTATGAAAGAACAGTAGGCAAGAGTTTGTGTTATTCTTGTCTACCTTTTTAATCCTCTTGTCACGCGTAAGCAACAAAAGAAGTGTGTATTGAGTATTCCATTAACAGAAGGAATTCTGGCAAAATCTTGTATAAACGTGTCAGAAGACAGATGACATTGTATCTCCAAATTTCTCCAGTTCTACCTATAATACAAAGCCTGAAGTAGATTTCAGAAAAGGCTTACAATCATTACATTTTGGCTCTGTTTAAGTTAATATATAACAGCAGGCTAGGGATTAATGCCTGGCCCTGAAGTCATCTGGAAAATACATGTTATGTAGCCATATTAACCCAATAGATTTTTCGTGGAAAGATCTAGCTGGATCAAACCAAGCCTGAGATATGGACCAAAATAACAATTAAGCAGACTGAACAACAGCACTTCATGTATTGCATGATTGTGTGCCATGGACTGGTTTTTGGCCCTAAGCCTGAGTAGCATGGCATGACTTACAGACAGAGACCCAACTCTCCCACCCTCCAAAACAGGCCTGCTATAATGCATTGCCTGTTGCAAACAGTCCTTAACATTTGTGGATGACCAAATCATAGTCAAACACTGTTGCAGAGTGGTGGTTGGCAAAAACTTAATGATGGGATGTTCTTTCCTAACACTTTAACACTGTGGGTTTAACAATTATGTGCATATACCCATGATATATCTGTTTTAAGTTTCCTATCGTCAGTGTAGCCTTGCAGATTTTATGCTTAGGATTTCTCCTTCCCCCTCTTTCATTTAGTAATATAGATATTTAGAGACCCATGCAATTTTTACCTGATTGCTTTTTGTTGAATTGTTTGTAGCTTGGCCTGAAGCGTTCACAGTATGCTTACAAAAATACAAACTGACATTCTGCTGCATATGACAGTCAATACTTTTTACTGACCTAGCAGACTGTAAGACTGAGCATTGGATGCAGATTAAATAAGCAAATATGGTGAGAATCTGCCTTTTAGAAGGGATCAGAGCTCAACCATATACCCTAACAGAGCCCAAGCTTACAGATAAACAACACAGAAAGTAATCATGCTTTAGACTCACACATGACTCACAGAATGACAAGCTTTCTGTATTTAATCTTTGCTTAACGGAGAAAAGTTTTCAACAGCGTGATTATAACTGCAACATGAAGCCACCATGAACTGAATATTCATTTGCTTGAACTGGATGACTGATGATGCCACTGTGGCCTCTCCCCTTTCATAGATGTTTGTCTGCATCATAATGGCACCATGTGGCTTTTCAGACATCTGGTAACAGCTGATCATATTCAGAACAAGGACAGCAGGACTTCTGTTTGCCCAGATTGCAAACCAGCACTAAAACAATGAGGAATCTTGGATTTTACTTGACTCTATCGAGTATTATCAGCCTCCTCCTTTCAGAGGCATTCGAGTATTAAATGAAAAACAGAGCCCATTTATGAATACATTGTTCCAATTCTGTATGTGCTGTAAAATTAAGGAGCTATTACACCAGTAACTGATTACCAAGAATTACTGCAGCCAACTGTAAGGGAACACGAAAAACTGTATTCACCATTTGTTAAGTAATTTAAAAAATAATAATAAGATAAATTTCAAAACAATTCCAAGGGTGAATAGAAGGACAAATTTCGCTGGATTTTATTGATAGATTTTGTTTACTGCTCTGGGGCACATTCTTACAAAATGTGCTATACAGAAAAAAAGAATTAAACCAAGCTAGAATGGCTCAGGGGCCTCCCAGGGCTTTTAAAGCAATGTTTTAAAATTATGTCTGGAAAGGGTAGCTTGGGATTCAGCATACACCTGTAGGCTGTGGTGAATTTAGGCCTAATAGCTCTCAAACAATGTAAGCAAGCTAGTGCAGATAATGAATTTGCCTTCTGAACATGTGTTAGCAACAGATTTTCTAATGTATAGATAATGGAAATATATATGTAAGGTTAATAAAAAGATAAGAGACTGAATATAACTATTACCAACGTATCGGATGACATTAAGTACCATCTGTCTGTTCAAGAGCGAAATATTTTCTGGTTGTTGTATTGCTTATGCATGGAGAGTTAGGGCTAAAACTTTCATAGCATTTAAACAAATGAGACACTACTCCTCCACTACTCCCAAGTACTTTTCCCCCAAACCTAAACCAACTTGCAGTGTTTTAATAAACTGGAACCCTGTAACCACTGTAAGAAGCTCTGGTTTAGTGCCCAGTCTTAAATAAATTTTAAATTCTATTATTGACTTCTACACATTCGACTACAAAATAGAGATATAAGTATTACATCTGATATAAACATATAAAAGACTAGAAAACGAGTTTTG
The DNA here is from genome assembly GCA_013399855.1 of Oxyruncus cristatus. Classification (NCBI taxonomy): domain Eukaryota; kingdom Metazoa; phylum Chordata; class Aves; order Passeriformes; family Cotingidae; genus Oxyruncus; species Oxyruncus cristatus. The sequence continues at coordinate 323,741 of VXAY01002602.1, forward strand.
TTAGTTCAAAATCACACAGTAGAATTTCAAATGAGGTATGTTTTCACTAAGTACTAAATTGTATTTGTGTGAAAACTTGAGTCACCCTCCAAATTCTAAGTAACTTTGGGAGTATATCCTCTCAGATTCAAGTTTAAACAGTTCTAACCTTTTTCCATTAGTACAGAGAATTCTGCTGAAACAGTTTGGGTCTGGATCTTTTTTTTTCTTTTTTTAATTTACCCATAGGTGTAGAAAATTACAGTTATTGAGTACACAAGTGATTCAGGGACTAGGCCAATCCTCAGTGAAGCCAATGAAAGTTTTGTTGTAGCTTTCAGTAGTGCAGGATCAGGGATATTGCACTTGGTGTGCAATGGGAATTAAAGTGCGGTCTTAGCATTTCCATACAGGCTCCAGCTGTGAAAGTCATTTTGCTGGATCACAGCATCCTTAAGTTCTCGTAATAAAATGTACATCTTTGTTGACCAGCAATTCAACATAAGACACTAAGAGTAGAATTGGATCTCAATTAAAAAAGGCACTGCGGATATAAACTTGTCTCTATTTCTGGTAGTTTTAGTTAAAAGAAAGAAAGCCTTTGCTACCTGCCCTCAAAATTACTTTTAGCCATATGAGGTTGTATTCAACTGTCAGAGTGTTCATGGAAAAACTGAAACTTACTGAAATACCTCAACTGCATATATCATCCCTAGGCTAAGACAACCACCTGTTGTACAATGGCATTCTGTTTTAACTACAATGAGCTCAAGATATCGGCAGGATAAAATCTGTAAGGAGATGTACCATCTTCCATTGGTCATGTGGAATTGCCAAAAAGATTAGACAGTTTTTTGGGCATGCAAACCCTACCTGCAAACCTGGTCTTGTCCTTGTTATAAAGAATAATTCATCCTACTGGATTTCAAAAATATGTATAGAGATACAAAGATGTTATCTTAGTGTCTAAGAGGTTACTAAAGCAAATTTTTTTATCCTTTTGAGACCCCCAATATGCTTGTTCTTTTTCTCATGCTGCATAGACATTAATATCAATAATGTATTCTGTCCAAGTACTTGTCTTCCTGATATTATTTTTTTTTTCTTAAAGGTAATTGAACTAAATAAGAAAATAATAAAAAGTATTAGTCCACTATCAAAGAAATATCTTAGGAATATTTTAGGAAATATTTTTGGAATGTCATACATTAATAATGCCCAGAGGTTGTTAGCTTCCTTTTTTTCCTACTACCTCAAATGAATCCAAATCATAAGAATAAATATAGAAAAGTAAACAATAATATTTGTCAGGCTTTTAATGTCCCCTCTTGCCCAATCTCAACAAGATCAGTCTAACTATAAAGTTCTAACATGAGATGAAAACCAGAGACTGTTTTGCAGATATGAAGAAATATTTTCCAGAAATAAAATTACAACTCATTTAATTTTCTCCATGGTTGTAAAGTATTCTTTTTGCTATACTGTATTTTGCATATAAAATACAGAAATTTATAGGAGATGGTCCTTGACCTCAATTTTTTGTTTTTATTTTATTTAATTTTAAATGGACATGAGAAGCAAGAGATTAGAAGGGAATCAAGTAATACAATGAAGTAACTCCCCTGAGTTCATAAGGCCACAATAGCTGTGACAATGTACTACATATTGCATTGTTGTGTACCTGTATTGCCTCCAGGTCCAGGACTAGACCTTTAAATAGTTGCTGTCTCACTATGCAGTAAAAAACTGTGTGTATAATGTGCATAGAAACCCAATATATATATATGGGCAAACAAGGTTAGTTACATGTGATTTTATTTAAGCTCATTTACCCTGAATTTGGGATTAGCATAGAATAAGAAATGTTTTGAAATGCACTATATATTTTGAATGTGTCTCATAAATTAATGGAGGACGATTTAAGACTGGTTTAGACATCTTAAATATTTTAGTGAAACAGATTTTCCTTTTTTTCCCCCCAACTGTTAAGCCAGGTTATAGGAGCCACAGTTCCTGTTAACCCAGATTTCCACAGCTCAGAAGGACCTGTAAAGTTTCTGATAATGTGCTAAAATAGTGACTATTTACACTTAAAAGTCAAGTCTTTAATACAAGGACAATTATATTGCTTCATAAATATACAGCATACATAAATGCATTTAATCTATTGATGGAGTAAAATCCAGGGTTTTTTTGCATCATAACTTTAATAATACATTAATAATGTATAATCAAGACATTAATAATTATGTGTGGGAGCATATATGTATTTATAAATCTGTGTGTGTATCTCTGTGTATTTGTAAACTTCTGTAAACATGTGTATATATATGCAAGAAGTTTATAAATATCTGGATTCCTACACTTATACATACATAATACTTTTCAAATATTTAAATATTCTAGACCTACGGTGAACATGATCTGTCAAAATATCCTAGATTGCTCTGTGGTTCATATAAAAATTGTTGTTGTTCTTGATCTATTTTGTACTGAAGCAGTGTCCATAACTTGAACACTCAAAAAACCCCAAGTATCGACACCCTTGTTAGTAGTCTTATAAAAAAAAAAAAACCAAAACCCTGTTCAAAAAGAATTACAAACTGAATCTAGCCTGCGTAACCTTAGGCCACTGAGACATGAGCCTGGGGCACTTACCTGTCATGTATCCCTTTACACCTCTAAATCTCCACAGTAACAGACCATCTGCACCCGTAATCAGATGGCCAGACTTTAGAGCAATACACCTTGTTTATAAAGGGCAATTCTAATTTACAACCAACTCTATTTTGGGAGGTACTTTGGGAGCAAATCTCTGATGCTTTCAGATCAGCCATCTGTCTCCACTGTTGCCAAGTTACCTCTAGGTTATGCTCTTTCCCCTCCTCAGCATATTATCCTGTCTATGGCACATTCAAATAGAGGGAATATCAAGAGAGGGAGCATTTTTGCAGTTAAGAGAAGCAAACATAGTCCTACAGTGTATGTTTGGATACTCTTCTCAGCAGATACGGTTTTAACAATGGGATGAGGCAGGTTTAGGAATTTTCGGCTGACGTATCTGCTATTTCTTGTGGCCCCGATTTTCAAGGGGAGAGGCGGTGTTACAAGTACAGACCCTTTGCACAGTCTAAAAGCATCTATACTACCCACTTAGGTCTGCACTGTGGCATTCCTGAGGGCTGGAACATCCCTGTGAGTCACTGGGCTACTCTGTCCAAACATATCACATTGCCCTCAAGCAGCTCTCCAGAATAAATCACCTTTCTCCCTTTGCAAGTTGCTGCTGCATTCACCTCTTGAAGAATGGTCTACCAGAGAAGTTTCATGCCAGCTTTACCCACCTGCAAAGTTCCTTACCCTAAAGATAAACTCTGTTTACAGCAAGCTAATTGGTACACAGAAGTGTATTCATTAGGCAAATCCAGCACTTTGGAACACACCTGTGCTTCCTTAAAGGTGTTCACCTGTAAAGTGCCCAAGCCCAGGTGTAGGCTGTTTGCTGTCCATGCTGCCTTTATGTGTGCTGATATGATGCAGAGATGCTGCAAATTTTGAACAGATAGCAAAGGCTAAATTAGTTTCTGGAAGACAATGAAGTGGTATCAAGAATTCAGCAAAACTCTAAACAGCATAACATATCACTGCTCTAAGTACATACCCCATCCATAAGAGATGGCATCCACAAGCATGGGAATCTCTGCTGCACTAGAAAAGATATCAGCATATGTTTCTGGAAAGAAAAACAGGAACACATAAATAAATATAGAGGTTTAGGGGAAAGATGGCTAGATTAAGTATTTTGATATCTGTAAAGAGGCATGAAATAATTTTTGCTGCCTTCCTTCAGCAGATTGATAGACCATGACTGTTGTAAAAGGAGCTCCAATACAGTTCACACAGCTACGGGGAAAGTCTACAGAGAAACACAGTTAGCAAATTTCCTGTTTGCTAAATTCACATTTGTATCAGCTGCATAATGTAACAACCATCAGAAAAAAAATTTTAAAAATACCTTTAAGAACAGCTACAGTGGGTAGATTAGCAGTCTGAATACTATTGATAGAATGTCGTAAAAATAGAAGTCGGCATAATCATGTCAGCTCTGGGAATATCTAACACTTTGTTTAAACAGACATTAAATCTCTGTAGACAAATTCTGTGAAATGGTACTGGGGCAATATAAAATTTCCTTTGAATAAAATATTACACGTGTTTGTTAGGAAATAACTAAATATTTATAGATATATTATTATTCACTATGTACTTGAAATATTCAGATGAGCTTGGTTTTACTTCACGTAATCCCTGCATCATCCATCAGTTTAAAATGCTGTCTTCTGTACTGTAGTGTCAGAGTGTGCTGAAAAGAGTTACATCTGAATTGTTCTCTAACATCAGTCTTACACCATTGTCTAGAGAAATCTGCCTAGTCCTGACATGACTAAGGCCTCATGAATTCATACCCTTTATATCAGCATTTCTACTTTGATTATGGGTATGACTTTCTTTGGTGGTCCACTGTCCTCCTCCCAGTGATGTTGTTATAGAAATATAACCACCAGTGAAGACAAAATTATTGTTGATAGAGCTTATTTTTAGATAAAGAAGTAGATGTTCATTCTAGGAACAACTGCACATCTAGATGAAGCTATTAGATTTGCTACCCCCCTCCTAGGTTACAGCTCATACCTTCCTAGAACCTCATGTGTATTAATATTGCTCTACTGTTTCTGTCTAAATGAAATGAATTCACAAAAAGCCATTATTTAAATGGTTCAGTCCTGCGGAGAGATAACTTGGACACACCTCCACTGTTGAGAGATGTCACCAACCATCATTCCTCAACCAGATTTGATATAGAACTGCTAAAATGTTCCCAAAGCTTAGTGAAAATCAGCCAAGTGAATTCAAAACTTGTATTTTAAATGCTTGAGCTGACCTGACCAGCCAAGGAATACTTCTTCATTATTATCACCATCTGAAGTTCCAATACCTCTTACTCTCCATGACAAAGTTTCAATTTCTTTGACAAGGGTTAATGAAAACAGGGGGTTCTTTTATTCCTTTTTTAAAAAATTTAAAATATTTGTAAAAGAATGGAAGCTTTTCTTTATTTCATCATTAGTTTCTTTGTTAAACATTCCAGAAATAATTGAGAAGGTGATATATTTTCAGAATGAGAGTACAGAAAATCAGTTGGTTGTTGTTGTTTTGGTTTTGAGAAATGCAGATGCAATTCATGTCTCATGCTATTTCTGAATGTTACAATTTAATCCTCTGAAGTGTCTTTCTTTTTGGTATCAGTGAACCAGTTGAGTCAGAAAGGACACTTCTCTAACCTTTGTCACTTCTACTGTCACATTCTGTTTAAATCTTCCTGAGGTGCTTAAACACTTAGATTAATTTTCTACCATTTTCAGGAAGCTCGAATTGGAAGTGCCAAAATATTTTGATATAAGTTGTTCTTTGGCTTAAAAGGCTTTTGGCTTAAAATTGCTATTGGTATTTTGGCTTAAAAAGGATTTTGGCTTAAAATTGCTACTGGCAAGGTAGAAAACATCTGAAAATCTGTTTTCGTGTAATTTTCTCTACAATTTCAGTGGTCAGAGATTCAGAAATCAAGGTACTTCAGATAAATTTCATAATAGCATTTAATTTGTAGTATTTTTAGAACCTTGAAAATAATGGTTTTTCTTTGTCCCTTTCTTTTTTTAAATTTGCTCCTTATTTCATTACACAAATGCTCTACTACACAAGAGCACATTGACCAATATGCATTGCACGTTCAAGTACCATAAATAAGTTAGTAATCAATGTGCAAAGGGTGACACAAAATGCCAAGAATTATAATTCTGTGATAAATAATGACTGTACAAGTGTTTGTCCCTGAATGATACACTCTTGCTGTCATATTCTATATTGAAAAAGTTGGAAAGTTGCAGTTTATGAGAAGCAGTGGCATATGTATGAGAACATACATCCTTTATCTTTCGAATTACTAATTAGGGTTTTTTGTCCCATGAATTGTAATTTTGCCAGACCTTAAGGTTCTTAAGCAATGGTTCATCACTCTGAAATATTTAGTTTATTTCTAGCTTCAGATACCTGAAATATTGAATGGAGAAATATAATTTACCTTCATTTAGGTGAACCTTTATTAACATAATTATAAAGTTTTTCCCTCTAATACTAGAACATAAGTTCTTTATAATTTTTAAGAGAATGCTAAGATACATTACTCTTGTGAAGCTCTAAATACACACACTAGAAAATCTAATTCATTCTGGAAGCTGACCAGGGTGGGATCTGAAACATAAAGAGCCCACTGTAGACCTCCCCCCTTGCTTCCTGAGTAAAAACAACAGGTTTCATCCACATGCATTTGATTAAGGAAATAAAAAATCAGTCAACTTTACATGGTGGGACTGAACTCAGACTTACAGTCATTTCTCTGATTAAAGCAGGAGGCAGCTAACAGCCTTAGCAAGTGTAGGCTGAATCACTCATTGACTTAAGCCAACAATGTGAGAAGCTGAATGCTTTATCTTGCTAACAACTGTAGGTCGGTTTGTTCCTTGCATCTATGGCTTTCGTCATTTTCAGCAATTTTCTTCTATTCCCTGGAAAAGCCCAGATTTTATTTCTCTTGCCTACTGTGCATGCTAGTTTAGTAACGTAGACTGAGCCCCTCCTGAACACATGCAACCTGCAATTTTCTGAGTTTTGTAGCTTAGCTGAGTTCCACAGAGCTTTCTAAGAGATAGCAAAAAGGGGTATTCCAGAGAGGAGGGCAAGCATGCTGCCAAGTTTAAAATTGTTTCCCCGAGGTATGGACAAGCTACAGCTTTCTGCCAAACGACTGTATGATTAACACAAAGCAAGCAACGTATTTTTTCTCTAGACTCATTATAAAATTTATCCTTTTCTGCCTGTCAAAGCGCAAACCCAAACACCTGACAATAGTGTAAGACAGATACGTAAAAAATGCATAAGAAAAAAATACTTCAATATTTGGCCAAATTTTATAGAAAGTCCTAAAAATAAAGATTTAAAAAATCTCAAATAATGTGGGTATGGACAGTTCTGTCATCCATCTCCTTCTCATAAAAATTTGAATTTTAGTGGGACCATTTTCTTTTACATTTTCTTTCTCTAAAATATTAAAGCATTTCTTTAGGGAAAGGAAGAAGGTAAGGAAGAAATAGAAAATAGAAAAATGTATTTTTTGCATTATTACACATAATAGAAAGAAGGCAGCATATCATGACAAATTTTAATCTCATCACAACCATGTTCCCATGGTTGCAGATGTGTCCATCCTTGCAAGATAATCTGTACAATCAAAATTGTACATGTCCCTGAAAATCTGTATATAATGTTTATCATAGAATCATGGAATCATAGATTGGTTTCAGCTGGAAGGGACTTTAAAGATTATCTAGTTCCAACCCTCCTGGTATGGGCAGTGACACCTGTCACTAGACCATGTTGCTCAGAGCCTCATTCAACCTGCCCTTATGGGGTATCCACAATTTCTTTGGGCAATTTATTCCAGTGCCCCTTCACCGTCACAGTAAAGAATTTCTTCCAAATACCTAATCTAAATCTATAATTCTTCAGACCAGACCCTTTCTCCCTTGTCCTGTCACTTGATGCTCTTGTAAATACTCTCTCTCCATCTCTCTTGTAGGCTTCGTTCAGGTACTGGAAGGCCGCAATTAGGTCACCTTGAAGCCTTCTCTTTTCCAGGTTGAACAAACCCAATTCTCTCAGCCTTTCCTCATAGTAGGGGGGTGCTTCGACCCTCTAATAATCTTGGTGGCTGTCCTCTGGACTCACTCCAACAGGTTGATGTCCTTTTTGTGCTGGGGACCCCAGAGCTGGATGCAGTACTCAAGGTTTATGCTTAAGCTGAATTTTCTCCGTATACTTCAACTAATACTAACAAAATATTGCAAAGAGAATGTGACTAATTTTCATGAAAGAATGACTGTCTCATTTTAAATGATTAATTAAAAATAGACCAGCCCCGATTTAGGGGAGTAAATCTCTGATTCACTAGCAAAAAAAAAAAAAAAGGAGAAATAAAAAGAGATAACAAAAAGAAATAAAAAAGAAACTAAAAAAAAAAAAAAAAAAAAAAAAAAAAAAAAAAA
>VXAY01002602.1:331982-348061 GCA_013399855.1 Oxyruncus cristatus
AAAAAAAATCCTCCTGCTGTTATCAAGGAAGAAAGAAGAAAGAAAATAAAACAGATTGAAAAATTTAGAGTTTGTAAAAAATATCCTTTCATCCATTCTTTTCTGATTTATTTCCCACAAGCTGTGTTCAGGTATAATACAATTTTTGCTATTGTTTTAATAAATCAGAACTATTAGTTCATGTCAACTCTGATTTAAGAAGACTCACAAACTCTTCAGATTTGAACCTAATGACTATGTTATTATCAGTAAAATAAATAGAACTGGGACATGGATTTAAACCCTGGACATTTTCTTCACTCTTTAATAGTGAGCTCTAGCCTCTGGCATTGTTTTGGCTTGTGTGAACTAGCAGTCTTCCAGGTAATGTTTAGACCACTGATGGTTCCCAGCAGGCAGGATAGAAAAAGTCGCTATATTCTGGAATTGTGATGTGCCAGTAGTCCTTAATGCTGGGGAATGAACCTATTTTATTTGATAATATAAACTTATTCGTTGAAACTCTGGATTCTCGCAGTAACCCTGTCTCTAATACTTTACCACCCTGGACATAAATCTCAAAGCAAACTAGTTTTTATTTTTAAGCCTACCAGAAATACTGTGGAGGTCATAATTTTTACTGAACATTCATGTCCTTATGGGTCCTTAGCTTTCCTATATGCAGTTTTCTTGGTACGTAAGTAACCAAAGAGCCACGAAGAAGTCATAAACATAACATTTGCCATAATCCACTCATACCTTTTGCACACAGGAGCCTCAGGCAGTCTCTGTTTATGAGTGCCTAGTGGTAAACTACCCATCTAATTGCACACTGGTGCCCTAATGTAACTCTAGGGTCTCCACAAAAACCATCTGAAGCAGCTGTGGCCTTCAATCATGCCCAGGTTCTTGATTCTCGTCTTGTGGTTTGATTTAAAAGCAAAGCTCAGACCTGAGAGTTGACAGAGTGTTCTCTTGGAAGAATCAACTGGACCTATCCAAAGTTCTCAGTATTTAATAGAGTATAAAAAAAAAAACAAACCCTTTAAAATTGATCATTAAAGCTTACCAAAATAATTAGTCAGTTTCTATTGACAACATCAAAAGAACAAAAACTGGGGTTGTGGTACTTTTGAAAGGTCATATTTAGTGGATATAGTAATAACTTAAAACTCCTAATTAAAGGGCAATAACTTCCTTCATACCCTTGTTTTTGACTAATTTTCAGACAAATTAGTATTTTTCTGTTTGACCGCAGTATTTTTAATCTATACTTTTGGGAAAAAAATACCTTTAACATCAGTCGGTACTATAACTTTACAAGCTGTAAAAAAACCCCACATCATAGTCAATTTATTCCTAGAAGAGTCACCATAAAAAACAAACAAGGCGCTTTTTTATTGTATTCCCACCTGTCTTTTTGCTGCCAGCTGACTCTACAGGTATCACATATATTGTTTTCATTTCTTTACATTGTAACCCACTTGAGATTTCATAAAACATGTACATGTTTCTTGTGATCCGGCAAACTCAGTAAATGGTACAAATATATTAAGTTTGCACATCCCTAGTAGAACTATTAGGGAGTAAGAAACAATGACCCCCTACAAGAAGTCAGAATTCAACAGGGATGTAAAGTGCATTGATCACAGTAAAAGAAACCTATCAGAAGAAAATAATACAGTACCCAATTCTTTCAGGTCTCAAGGTAGCTGTCTAGGCAGTTGAAACAACTGTAGCTACTTTTTATCATTTTTGTTTAAATATATATTTAAATACACTCTGTGACAGAACTTTTTTTCTGATGAACAATACGAGTTGCAACAAACTTTTTTCCAAATATTTGCTAGTGACTAGACAAATCCATCTCATGTCTGAAATGAACTTTGGAATAATACAAGTCTTTACAAGGGGAATATAGATTTAGGAAAATATTCTTGTAATTTATAGGCCTGAAGTTGTATAAAGTTAGGTGAAATGGACTTGGTCCATAAAAGCACTTTGCCTTTTTTCAAATGAAGCTGCAGAGATAAAAATCAACGTTGAGGACTTCTTTTCATCTTTTCCCCAACGTGTAGCAGAGTAAATAGCCATTGCCATGGTATAAAATCAGTTCTCTTCCTGCGGTATATATAGATTCTTTAATTACCTGTTGCTTTGTTCTCTGCTTATTTCTACATGGAAGAATTTGCTATATCTGAAAAAAAAATTTAAAATTTATCACAACATTTTCTTCCCTGCAGTATTTTTCTATTAAAAAATAATAATGACAAGATTTTTATAGAACCCTGTGACCAATAATTCTTTCTGTGTTCTTAGATCTTTAAAGGTATCTATCTAGAAGGAAACTCCCACTGTGGGGATGTAGGGGATTATTAGATTAATATATTAATTATATTAATACATATTAGGCTGAATCTCAGTCTGTAAAGTCTAATCTTAGATTTTTATATGCAGAAGCACACTAATTTTCAGAAGGGTTGAATTCCAAACAGTCCCTAATGAATTTGGTGGGTAATATTTGATATGGTGAAGCACCACTTAAACCAATCAAATAAGACATTAATGTGTTAAATCCATAGAGAATTGCTGTCCCTGCACACACACACATACAAAACTCCCCCCCAGAAAAACACAACAAAACCAAACCCATCAAGCAAACAAACAGAATATGTGGGAACTGAGTTATAAACCTAATAAATAGTCTGGAGTTATTTTGCACTGTATACACTAATATCTCTCAAATTTCTGTCCATGACTGCTGATATATGCCCATGTCTCTTTAAGTACATTAAATTGGTCACCAATAGTACCTTCAAGAACTTATTCAGATCCAGGTGTTTAATTATCATTTTGGCTTAAAAGATTTTGTGAAACCCTCACATAAAAATACTCAACCTGACAGCATACAGATAAATAGTTATTTATTGCCTTTTTCAAATCACTTCAGGAAGGAGTAAACATCATTATATGCTTTGACAAACAGGTAGAATGACTGGCTGAACAACAACCAACAAGTTCAAATTCAGCGTCTTCCAAAACAAAGGTAGTACTCAATCTAGAAGATGACAGCAATGTTGTTCCCATCTGCCTAGAAGGAGTTGTTATTTATATGCAAATTAAAAGTTGACCCAGTAATTCTGGTCCAGAAGCAAGGTGCATAGAAAGTATAAAGTTTGGTATATTCACCACTCTTGTCCAGCCCTATTCCTGGGATCATATTACCTGGGTCCCACCAGATACATCTGTGTTGTTGAACAAGAGAGTCATGAAGCAAGCTTGACCCCTTAAGTCCACGATAACTTGTTGCTGGATCACTGCGTAATTCTGTTTGGGACTACTCCAACTTAAATTCCTTAAGATACTATCTCAATATTGTTGAAGCATAGTTTGCCTCCAAAACTTCTCCAAAGACAATGGGGTGGTCACTATGCCATGTTTGTTATGCTACAACCTCTGCACTGATCTGGCACTCCTTCAGAAAACAATCTCTGCAGCCTCAGTCCTCCAGTGTTCTTTCCTGTGTATCCCAGGGCATGTAGCACATACTTCCAATTTCATTCTGTCACTGTTAAAGAAACGGCATAAACCTTTCTTTTCTGTTTTTTAATTGCAGACATACAGAGGCAATGAAATAGCATAAACAGCTAGGGATAGGAAAGTCCGATTAGACTCAGAGCACCTAGGACAAAAAGATAAGGGCAATACATTTTAGGAGGAGCTTGATCAAAGTGTCAAGCTTTAGACTCTGGTTTCACAGTCTCCAATACTAAAACTGCTGATCACAGAGATACTTATGAAGATATAAAGGAAATTTTAACTCCCTTACTAGGATGAATAACAAAAGCTATAGTATCAAATTATCAATTTGATCAAGGTTTTATCAAATATCAATAATCCTGAATTATTCATTTAGTTACCAAATTTATAATGGGCAATTTATACTCTGAAAGTACTGCTGCTTAACAAAAGCTTAGCAAAAACTATCTCATGTAGTTAACTTGCTATACACTTTATATGGGAAAGAAGAACACTTCCTCCCTGTTTAATGACTTTTTACTATAAAAAATTTTTGTCAAGATGACGGTAATATTTTTACCACCTTCCAACCCAATGTTTAAAGAATCAGTTTTTGCATCTCCTCTCAACGTCAGCATGAAGGTCCTACCTCCCCATTTCACTGGATTTGAAATTTTACACGGACTCTCTAAATGCCTTGTCATGTAGTCTGTCGGATGTTGTAACCCTAAATGGATAATAATTACAATAATGAATTATGTGGAAGTTGAAGAGTGTGGTCCAAAACATTTGGTGGTTTTGTTGTACTACCATGTTAGAGGCCTGATACTGTATTGCATAATGAGGAACTTGGTCTTTACTCTTCATTTTTCTGCAATGGTGTGACTTACTGTCTATATTCTGCCACTTAGTTTGTTGGGTTTATTTGCTCTACTTGTCAAACCCTCAGGGGGAAATATTTAACAGAAATATGCAAGCACATCTGTAAACTCCTTTGAAAATTTATGTCATGAGAGACTAACATAAAGTAGCCTGTATCTTGTCGTGAGTGAGGACAGATAAAGTTGATGTTATAGTGGGTGCCTGCTATATGCCATCTGACCGGGAAGAATGGGTGGATCAGGCCCTCTGCCTTACATTCACGGGCCATGGGGTACATCAACCACCCTGGTATCTGTCAGAGTGACAGCACAGCAGGACATATGGAATCCAGGAATTTCCTGCAGTGCATTAATGATAATTTCCACCTCTTCAAAGCTGCTTGGAAGAGTCCCATGAGATAAGCTTCTGGAGGGAAGAAAGGCCCAAGAAAGCTGATTAACATTCAAGGATTCTACTGGTCCATGCTTAAGAGTGGTTCATCACAACAAATACGAGGTCAGGTAAAAAATGGCAGAAGACGAACAAGGAGCTCCTGGCCAAACTTAAACATGAAAAGAAAGTATACTGAGTGTGGATGCAAAGACAGGTTACTTGGGAGGAATGCAGAAACACTGTTTGAGATTCTAGGGATTAATTTGGAAAGCTAAATCCCAGATGGAATTCACTGTCCAGAGGTGTTATAACAAGAAGGGTTTCTGTAGCAAGAAGACAGCTGGGGAAGTTGTCTCAACAAGATGAGGGAGCTGGTTACACAGAACATGAAAAAGGCTGAGGTACTGCATGTTGCCTTTGCCTCAGCCTTTACTGGTCATACTGGCCTTCAGGAGCACAAGGTCCCAGAAGAGAAATTTGGAGTAAAGAAGACGTACCTTTGCTGTAATAGGATAAGGTTAGATAATAATAGCAGAAAGGACATCTGTAGATCCTGAACCATGATCAGGTGTACTCAGGAGAACAGAGGGATCTGTCTGATGCCACTACAATATATTTTGAACAAACTCATTGACTAGGAGGGGTAGCTGAGAACTGGAGGAAAGTATAACAGTCTTACCTTCAAAAAGGACAAGAAGGAGGACTCAGGGAACCACAAACCAATCTGAATGACCTTGATTGCTAGGAAAATTATGGAGACCATTTATAGATACATGAAGGACTTGAAAAGGATCCGTAGTCAGCATGGATGCATGAAAGGAAAACCATACTTGACAAACTTGATAAATTTGTATGATGAAATTACTAGGTTGGTAGACAAGGTGAGAACAGTGGATACTATCTGTCGTGACTTCTGGAAGGCTTTTAACACTGTGTCCCATAAAATTGAAGCCCAAAAAGCCGATACAGACTGCTTAGAGACAGAATTTTATGTCCTTAAACAGCAAGGTATTTATTCGCGATCGTGGGAAGCCCCCAGCTCGCGCTGGACAAAGAGCTTCAAGGTGGTCATGTAAAAGCAGGTAATTTATACAAATTTCAAAGATGATTACAACATCCCTACATACATATTCATTCTATTATATTATTAGATTACAATATTCATAGCAGGTGGAATTAAGGTGGAGTTTGGGGCATGGTCTTCATTTTGGGGAATAATTTGGTGGTACATCCTGTTACTTCATCACTGAGTCTGGGGTCCCTGTAGTCTTCCTCACTATGACCTCTCTAACTTTCCATTGTCTTTGTCCCAGTCACTGAAGCTTGGAGAAAGCCCTGGCTTCAGGCCTATCTTACCTATTCAGATGTCTACCCTAGCTTACTTTACCTTAATTTATTACCTTTAGGCCCTTTGTGTAGTGTTCCTAACATTCTTCTGTGAGTTTGGGTCCGCTGAGCTGAACAGAACAAGATTTCCTGTGAACAAAATGGATATGATGGATAGAGAAAGGGGGTCTCTTTGCAGCAAGGGGTTTTGGATTAACCCTCTGAAGCTTTTCTTTGCTTCAAAGTCCTCACAGAGAAACTGCTGAAATATGACCTAGATGAGCAGAGCGGTATAGACTGAAAAGTGCCTAAATGGCTGGGCCCCGAGATTGGTGATCAGTTGCACAAAGTCTGGTTGCGGACCATTAAATAGCAGTGTACCCCAGGGGTCACAGTACTGGCTTCAGTTTGTCATCTTCATAAGTAACCAGGATAATAAGGCAGAGTGTTTCCTCATCATTTTGAGGATGATAGCAAACTGGGAAGAGTGGCTCATATGCCTTCATTTCTTGCTGCCACCAAGAAGAAACGTGACAAGCTGGAGAAGTGGTCTGGTGAAGATCTCATGAAGATGAACACGGGAATTGTAAAGTCCTGCAACTGTGGAGGAAAGCAGCACCTGAGAGTCCTTGTGGACCCAAAGTTGGATGGGAGCCAGGAATGTGCCATTGCATCAAAGAGGGCTAATGACATCCCAGACTGCAATAGGACTGTCACCTGCAGGTTAAAAGGAGTGATCCTGCCTCTCTATTCAGCACTGGTGAAGCCACACCTGGGGTACTGTGTCCAGTTCTGGGCTTCCCAGTACAAGAGAGACATAGACATACTGAAGAGAGTCCAATGAAGGGTCAAAGAAGGTGATAAAGTGACTGAAGCAGCTCACATGTGAGGAAAGACTGAGGTGGCAGGGCCTGTTCAGGCTGGAGAAGAGAAGGCTTATGGGGAGAGCTTATCAACTGTAGTGGTTTTGATTCTAGGCCTTCCTTGGTAACCAGGTTGTAACCAAGGAACCAGGACCATGTTCCCAGTATTCCATACGATTTTTACGTAAGCAAAGGTATAAATAAGAAGGGAGTGGAAGCTCTCTCTCTCTTCTCTTCCGGCGAGGTTCAGGAGCAGTGGGTCTCTGCGTTGGTCTTGCTTATCTGGAGCTGAGGCCTGCAGTGACTACTGATCTGCCACGCGGGAGAGCAGGGAGTGCCGGCTGTGCCAGGCCATCCTGTTGTTCTAAGGGACGTGGTGAGATTGATTTTTGCCAGTTCTTTGTTTTGCTGGTTTTTTAGTTTTTGATTGTGTATATCTGGTTTTCCCCTTTTTTCCCTTTTTCCCTTTTCCTTTTCCCTTTCCCTCTGGGGGAGGGGGTTGTACCCGGGATCCCGAATATTGTATATAGTATTCTAGCTGTATATAACTGTAAATATATACAAATATATATATTTTGATATCATTCGGTTGCTTTCGGGTTCTTTAGTTTCTGTAGTTTTTTTTTCCTTCACCCCGAGGGAAGAAGGGAGGGGGAGGCTTTCCCTGTGGGTTCGGACAGTTGGCATAAAGCCAACACATCAATGTACATGAATACCTTCAGGGAGTGGGCAAAGAAGATGGAACCAGGCTCTTTTCAGCAGTGCCCAATGACAGGACTGGAGACAATGAGCACAGACTGAAACAGGATGCTCCATCTGAATGTCAGGAAACACTGCAAGGGTGACTGATCACTGACACAGGTTGTCCAAAGAAGTTGTGGGATCTCTGGAATCTCTGTGGAATATCTGTGGATATTCAAAATCCCTTTGGACAGTTCTAGGTGGTGCTGCTTGAGCAGGGAGGTTGGACAAGATAACTACAGAGTTACCCTGCTAAAATCAACCATTCTGTGATTCTTTAAATCTCAGCCTTAAGCACAGAACATATAATCTATTTTGTTTACTCATCATAGTAGAGAATGAATATCTTTCAATGAACTCACATTTTGAATGGTTATAACTTTACAGTTTCACTTACCTTGAAAAAAAATTATTTTACTCAGTGTAAGATCCCTTTTATTCATATAGCAGGGAAGAAGATTGTTGATAGACAGCAGCACTCCAAAAATTTACACTGTGTTGAAGTAACGATATACAGTTATACATAAATATATTTTTTTCTCTACTCTTCTAAGATGCATATTTCACTGTTTGCATCCACTAACATTAATCTGAATTGCATAAATAATTTGCATAGAGTGATGCTTAGGAGAGTCAAATCTTAGCAGATTGGGACACCAGATTACTAGAAAGCTATCACACTAATTAAATGTGAGCACTTCATTTAGTGTTGCCTATAATCTCAGTGTTGGTACAGATATGAACTGTACAATGTGCTGCTAGGCAATGCTTGACCAAGATTCTTTAATAGTGCACTGAATGATCTGTGTTACAAAGTTTAAAGAACTAACCCAAATTTCCAGGATGGCAGTATGTTACAAAATCAGAGATACATAAATCAAAAAAAGTTTTGAGGTACCAGCTGGTGTGTGGAGAATAAATGTGACTAGTCTAGTATTTGTTCAGTTGTCTCTCTGAAAATCCTTGGTCAATAACACTGCAATTAGCTTTAAACTGGGGAAGGGTGAGGGGAGGAAGGGATATAAAAGAAAACCCTCTTCTTTTTATATTTATTTATGTAATTTTATATACTGTCTTCAGATGGGAATGTTCTTAGCATCAAGTTTAAAAGTATGTTTTCACTAGTGATGATAAATGTGTGAAGCACTTAATGACTGTTTCGAACTTTACAATTGAGAGAGACATTCCTTTTCCTGCATTTGACACAGAAAGACTCTTACTCCCTTTGAAGAAAGAACCAGTTAGATCTTTTCTGGCTTGCAATGATGTGCTGAACAGTTTTACTGACTATTAAATCTTCTACATCAGCTCACTGAGTCATAAAACATTTGATAGGAGGTAGATCTCAGCTTTTTGCTTCTCCTTATTTTTCTCTTTCTTTCCTTCTTCAGACACATTTTTTATGAAGCCTCATCATTGCTTTTTCTCCAAGTGATATGAATTAATAGTTTGTGTCTTATTTCTTTTTCTTACTATTTCTAAAAAAAGAAAATAAATATACAGATTGATTTTAGTTTCATTTCACTTGTAATGTCAGAACCATAAAATACTGAAAACTCTGTAAGAATACAAGGAATACAAAGAGCAATGAAAGTTGAATAACAATCACTAATCATGGCATAATGTCGTGGCATAACCCCAGCTGGTAAATAATCTACCATTTCCAGGAAAGCAGGGCTCTGTCCCATGTAATGGTGACTTGGGAAGACAAATGCCATCACTCCAAATGTTTCCCTCTTCCTTCTTCTTCCTCCAGTTTTAAATGCTGAGCATGATGCCATATGGTCTGTGATATCCCTTTGGTCAGTTGGGGTCAGCTGTCCTGGCTGTGTCCCCTCTCAATTCCTGTACATCCCCAGTCTCCTCAGGGGCAGGGCAGTACAAGGAAAAAGGGCCTTGACTCTGTGCCAGAACTGCTCAGCAATGTCTGAAACATCCCAGAGTTGTCAACACTATTTTCAGGACAAATCCAAAACACAGCCCTGTAACAGCTACTATGAAGAGTATTAACTCCATTCCAGACAACACCAGCACACATGGTAAAAGATGGATCAAAGCTGATTATTGTTCTCTATCCTAAAATTCTTGGAGTATTCACAATCATTAAAAAAACCTCTCAATTTTTTATTTTCAATGAAATTACTATGAGGTTTTTTTCTTTTTAGGGAGACCCATTCTCAGGTTTAAAAAACCCTGGAAGGTGGGTGTCTCTTTTGTTTTGTTTTGTTTGTAATTTTATTTTTTTCAGCTAATGGAAATTTGGGAAAACAAACAGGAAAGCAAATTTTTGTATATAATTGTTACTTCTTTTTGGAAGATTTCTAAATGCATTTAGAAGAAAACTGATATAAATAGTGGATTCAGCTTTCAAAGCAGCTAGATTTGCCCAACTGAAAACTGATTCCATTGTCTTCTTACTCTTTTTTATGTGCATCTGCCACTAAGAAAATATATTTATAAATTTTTAATTGTTTGTTTTATAGATGAAAAAAATATAATAGGAAGAAATAGACCAAGAATTAATTAGAATAAATGCCTGTTGGGCACACTGGAATCAATGACAGGGTGTGCCATATAATCCTACATTTGAACAATATTGAAAGCAAATCCAGATTCAGAATATCCATGTCATTCTTTGATACTGATTTTCCAATGTGCATGTTTATTATTGCTGAAACAATCTGAAATTTAAAAAATATGTATTTTTTGAACAATTAGAGGAGTCAAACTGAAAAGAAGAGCCCAAATTACAAATTTTTAGAGGCATTAGCTGACAACATTTAGGGTAACATTTAAGATATAAAACAGGTCTGGATTTCTTAATTCAAAATAATTATAGATTAGAAAAGAATAGCTATAATGAAATTATTTTTTTTAAGTTTATCCTAGCTGCTCACCATGTAATTTAGAAATTGTCTTAATATACAACAGTAATTTGTCTTTAAAGGCATGTAAGGGCTCAAACCTAGAGTTCATTTAGAATTTGAATTGAAGCATTTCAATATTTAACTCAAGAAAATAATCTTTTTCTTATTTTACTCTTTTTTTTCCCCTTCCCTCTCAGCCCTTCCTTTGTATGTACACACTCACTCACACACCCCCACACATGCACATATGTATCCAGAGTCAAGATTTAGCTACAGCCAATAACTCAGTGCATTTATTTTGAATGCTGTAGATCAGTTTCCATAAAAAACGATCAAAATAGTGACATATAGTTTTACTCTTCAGAACTCATTCCTTTTAAAATCACTGAAATCTTATTTTCCATTATGGCAACTGCTAACTGTAGCGACACAAAAACACATAGATAAAGAAAAATTGTCAAACATGCCTTTAAAATATTATGATGAAATATAATAATGATGAAAAAATTATCTAAAACAAGAAAGGTCAGGGCTTAATAAACTGTTGAATTTGGCTAATAGTTCCTTGGGAAATATAGAAGTTAAAACCAAGGCTGATGAAAATATTTTGGAGTTAAACTCAAAGATCCTTATGGGTCCCTTCAAAACTGAGATTTCTATTCTTTCTATTCTATTCTGTTCTATTCTATTCTATTCTATTCTATTCTATTCTATTCTGTTCTAATGTATAGAGACAAAATATTTTGTAATGATTGAAGTGAGAATGAATTGTGACAAAATTTCAAGTTAGTATCAAAATTCTAGGTACATAGCTTCAAAGTTAATTATTCATAACCCATTAAGTGGAGCTAGGGACTACTTGGAAATGTTATTGCAGGTAATAAAGAAAATTAATGATTATAAAAGGAAAATAGGATAGTTTGCTAAAAATTACATCTCAGCTGAGAGGCTACTGGTATTTTTCATTTATCTAGACTCATCTTTTGACTACAAATTTATCAAAAAAGTGCGTATTTCATGTATACATGAAATTTATGATTGCTAATAGTTGTTAAGCTGTTGATATTTTAGGTTTGTCCCCTGAAAATCCAAACATAAATTTAAATTAGGTAGCAAATCTGCATATGGAAAATCCAGCATTTTGGATGTGAGCTGTTTTTGTTGCTAGAATAATAATTAATTCCAAAATTGGGCAAGCATTCTCACACTTGCCATTCTACAAGACAAAAACGTGTTGGTTCTTCTAACATCACCTTGAGAAAGAAGTCAAACAAGTAATTCTTTAACAGGCCTTTTATCTTTAAATTGTCTAATTTGCATATTAATTAATTAAGTATAGATAGTGCATCTCCCCCACAATTAACTTATGATACCATATTCCATTAGCTTCAGGTAGTTTTTTTGGTATTTACACTAAAGTGGCATTAAATTATAACAGCCTTCAATAAGCACATTTTAAAAAATTCTAATGCCTAAGCAACTATCCTTATAAAATAACTTATGCATTCCAAGTACTAAAACAACCTTTTCGTCTGCTTAGTTTAAGGACATTTCTGTCCTAAGAAATACATATATCACATTTTTGTCCCACTACTTCTTTAGCAAAAAACCCAAACACTTACTATGTCAAGAGTAAAATCATTTGCCATTGTGTTTGTCACCGTCTAAAACATTTTTTCTCCAAGTTACAAATGAAAATTCTTTCCTCTCTTTTGAGTTTACTTTCTTTACTCTTAAGATACCAGTACACACAAAAGGATATATATGGTATGTGTATATATGGTAAATCCTTCCAACATATGGCATTTCCGAGCTGCATCATTTTTCTTGTCACTGGAGTGGGACACAGTGGAAAAAAGAAAACTGTCATCTTCTAAGTTACCAATACCATTATTTCATATAAAAATTCTTCCTGAAAACCTTTTTTGGGCTACTTCTAATTTGAAACAACATGATTTTACTTGTTGGAATTCAATAAGAACATAAACTAGTGTTATGGCTGAAGATGCAGAAATAAGGTCATTAGCATATAGATGCATTAAATTTTATATCAAGGGCAGATCAGCTTTCCGATGGCTGTTTTACCCTGTTAAAACATTCTCTCCAGGATCCAGATTACTCAATTGTCATAGGTTTAGCCCCTGTGCTTTCTGCACAGTATTATCAACCTATAAATTTTGCTACTAATTAGGAAGATTTTGCACAGACAAAACAGATCACTTTGAAATGGGGGTAATACTAAGATTTATTGCTACACTACAGACACTAAGAGGAATACTTACATATATATACATATATACATACAACTCTAACTAGTTTTCTTATAATAGCATACTTATATATGTACAAATGCCTCTCCTCCTCTCTCCCTTAAAAACAGTCCAGAGGGAGAAAGAGAAGNCAACCCTTCTTTTCCGGTTTGAGTTAAATTATGTAATTCATAGAGACGTCACAGAAGTCTCTAATTGGCTACCTAGCCGGAATTTCACCTGGAACTAACCATCTTCTACCCTAAAACTGAGGGGGATGGGCTAAACCATGACACTTAATCAAGGTTGGCCAGCATACAGCAAGCAAGCCTAAGTGAAATATGCATCCCAGCAATATTTTAGCTTAACATTATCTTCTGCTACCTTCAGCTTTTCAATCTCTCAGCTTTTCCAGGTTAGAGGCTGTATTTGATCATTTCAGCATATTTCCATAGCATATTCTTTTCTTAAAAATACTTTCATAGTAAATTAAATAAAGTGTAGCATTAGATCCAACCAGAATATCAAAGATGCGGCACAAACTGTCAAGAAATAGCAATTTAAAAAAAACAAAATGAAAGAAGAGGGGGGAAATTTTCATTGTTCTAGCAGTAGTTTGGTCTGAAATATCAAACATGGACAGATGAGTCCATCATTATTCATGAGAATTTTGCCTTAAATTTAATGTCTCAATACTCCACATGAGAAATTTCTATATATCCAAGTTTTAATATGTTTCCAAAAAAATGTTTATATTCCAAAATATGTCTCTAGAAGAAAAAAATGTTAGACAAAATTTTTTGCTATTTCTCGAGGCTAATAAAAATTATGGCCAAAATTATTCTAGATAAGGTTTTATACAGAAAAAAAATCAATGAAAACTTATATCTGTTCAGTAAGTCAAGAAGATAGCTTAAAAACCTGAAATTAAAAAGAAAATTACACCTAAAGTTATAATTTCATTTAATTTCTTCCAAATATAATGATGGTACTTCTTCAACAAAACTGCTTTTTGTTTTCATTTTTGCTCTCCAGTTCGAGTGTATTATATCTATAGGATCCAGAACTTAACTTCCACTGAGAGTCTGCTTTTATCTTAAGTGTGTCTTGCTTAAAGTAAGTTAAAGATGGTGCTCAATGTAAATATTTAAATTTACTTTTTCCATTGCACTAATTCTTTCCAATACAGAGATCTAGTGTAAGGTTTTCAAATGTCTCATTTTTCAGCAAGCAGAACGAGGGTTTAGGTTAGGAAACAGGCATTTAAAATTCATGACATAAAAAGAAGTGCAGAAATATTTGTATTGTTATATAGCCCACACTACTAATTTCTATTTTAACATGTTCTTTAAGAATGTATGTTTTCATGCTCTATAATCAGCATTTATTTGTGTGAAATCTTAGATGATTTTCAGCCTTGACTGTATAAATTCTGAGGTTACGTATTTTGTATTTTCATGTGTTTTGATCCATTCAACTTACTAAGATGGTTTTTCCAAAAAAAAAAAGAAAAAAAATCCTTCCAACATGCAGTACTTGATTTTTGTAAATAGTAGGTAACAAAAAAACCCCAAACCAACAAAACAAAACAAAAACAAACAAACAAATGAACAACAAAAGTCCTGTGGTTTTGTACCACACCACTATAGCCAAATCTTTCATAATCATTCATAAATTCCAGTGCTTTGTAATTAGGAATCAAAATTGTGGCTGCAGACAGCAGTTGGCATCTTAGGACATAGTTGTGTGCTACCTTTGCAACAAATCATGCTGAAAATATTTTAATAAGGCTATGTGTAATTTATGGTTTTATTTTGGAAGATTAAGGTGAAGAAACGTAACTCCACCACTCATAAACAGTATTCCAGATGTTATTCCACTGATGTTTCAAGTATTTTCATGTAAATTTATATTTAGATTTTGAACAACAGCAAAAATTTTCACAGATGGCATAGGTTTCTTATTTCCATCACCTTGTTTAAGATAAGATCTTCGTTCTAGACATAAAAGCTTAATTACTCTAGAAATCACATGCATGTGACTGAAAATATACCAGCAAGTATTGGTGTGCTGAAGTGGCAGAGCACCATATTTCTCAGAAACCTTACAGTTAGGCTATTCAGGGAACAGATCTCTCATCCATATCTCTATTACGTTAGCACCAAAGTTTTGTCTTTTAGATCTTCCATCATTTAATGGAATGAGTCACTCAGACTTACATAATTAGGATCCCTGGACAAATCATGATTCCTAGAGTCAAAGGCAGTAGCCAGAAGAACTAAGCTGATAAAGAAAGACATCACCTAGAGTAGGAGAGTCTGCAGTAAAAAGAATGGGAGGCATTTTTGCAATCCAGTCCACCTTCTCTGCCCCCCTGCAGGACTAAGATGGCATAGTCTGGGCAACTTTCTCCTAGGTCAGAACTTGTACCAGGCTAATGAAGTAATTTCCAGTGTCATCTGAGGATCCCAGGGGAACTCAAAGGGGCTAGAGGACAGAGTTACATAGGACCTGCAGGAAACTTGAACTGGCAGTAAGAGGTGGCAAGAGTAACCTACAGCATCTACAACAGCAATTAAAAATACGTGATATTAGTATGCAATGTAATAGAGAAATTTTTTCAGCTGACTAGAAAGATAAATAACAGGATTTATGATGCAAAAGCAATCTTCATTCCCTCTGAGCTGCAAAAAGAATACAGCTAAGATTAACACTAGTAGTATTACTGTAGAAAACACTTAGCTCATGTCAACATGGAAACATTAGGCAATCGTTCGAAATTAAACAGAAAATTCTGACTCACTGCCCAAAAATTCCAATTAGTAGCTACTTGTGCTTAACAGCTTGACAGAGCATTGATCTGCAGACAAATTTTTGTAGATATTTCTAAAGTTGGCCTGGGGGAAAAAAAACCAAAACCAACTGAACTGAGGATATAGGATTGTCTGTATAAGCAATGCTCAAAACAATTACCTGTAAAAATTATTCATTTCAAACTTTCTTTGCATTTTTTTCAGAAGAGTCAATGTTACCATGATATCAGCATCCTATCTGTATTTTGGTTCAATTAGTTTCAAAGTAAGATTTTTGGGGTCTACTTTTCCTCATGTTGACCAAATTATAGTTTAAGGCTTCTGAGAAGGTTTTTTTGAAGCTGTTCCTCTTAGTGATGACTTTTTCCTATTATACTAACATGTAAAGCATAGTTTTTCAATTGTTTGCCCAATATTTACCACTAGCATTCCTGATATTTTGTCTGATTAAATCTTTTTTTTTTTTTT
>VXAY01002602.1:348088-367705 GCA_013399855.1 Oxyruncus cristatus
TTTCTCTGTTAGTGTTTCAACTGACAAATATTTCTTGTAACTTCTGTCATCAGATTTGGGGCCATTACATAAGAACAGTTTAAAGGCCTGACTTTTATGACTGAGAAACAACTGATGAAAAGGTCAAACAGCAAGTGCTGCTCATTGTAGCAGCACATCCAGCATCAATCCGAAGACCCTAAATACTGAAATATTCCAGTTCAGGAATGACAGATTCAAAATAAGTTCCTCCTGTTGTAGCAAACCCAGGATGAGACTGTAACTGACAATGGACTTACACTAGCCGAGATAAACTGTAAGAGAAGAGTTTGGTCCTCAGTAGGTCTCTTAAGGCAAACAAATAAATGAATTAAATATTTACATGTAACAAATGTGCATGGTTAGGAGGTTATAGCAATCCTCCTTATTTCTGCCCCTTTCCCTATGACTGAGCAACGATAAAAAGAAATCCCTCTTGGCTTTCAATATTTTCACTTAAGAGAAATGTAGATTTCAATAATAAAGTATTTCAAATTAATTTTTTAGCTGATTCAAAAGTAAAACGTTTTGTCTCAGGATACTTATGTGATCTTGGGAATTCTATTAATTGCTATGTGTACTTATATTTTCAACAGAATAGGAAGTATGGTCACCATTTTCAAGGATTCTGATATTGAAAAGCATTAAAAATGCTATATAAGCACTGAAAATTCTTACACTAATACCCATCTGTGATCAGTGCAAAACTGTATGGAAAAGAGGCTCTGTATTTTATACTTAGACAGGAGTGTTCTACAAGTCTTTAAATTTTGTGATGTTTATTTATCTTTTACAATATGACAATAAGTACATTTAATTAGAAAATGTTAACATTCTGAATAATTTGCCGCAAAGAAATAAACATTGCCTCCCTTTACTAGAACTACAAGCAGTAGCATTATTAATGTCAGTGCTTAAAGATATGTAAGGACATGCTTTGGCTTATAGGGATGTTGATTTTCTTGGGATTTTATATTAACATTCTATGTTTCATGGTTTGATTCTGTCACCTCTGTTTCTGTCTATTAGTATGTCTAATTGTTCTACTTATTACATATTGATATTATTGATCAGTTAACTACGTTAGATAATATAACTTAATGACATGTTCCACAAATACTTACAAAAGCTTTTTCCACAGAATGCACTGTCTACACCCTCTTATGGGCTTTTTAACTTTCTTTGAAAAACAAACAAACAAACAAATCAAAACCCACACCTTTTTTGTCCCAGAAGGGATACATTAAACAAATATATGAAGATGCAGAACTTACATTTGTGTACACCTGAAATAGGTACTGCTGTTTCTGAGAAGATCAAGTCATAGGCAAGATCCTATATGATACTGTTCCTCTCTTTTTAATGCAAACATTTATAATAAGATACATGAAATACTTTAAATACTTTCAGGGTTTTTTAACACAGAAAATAACAGAAAAGTGTTACAGATATAGACCTCTAATTGTACAAGATGGATTTTAAGTTATGATGTAGTCTTTAGCTTTTCTTACTACCTAAGAAAAGTACTGCTTTCTACTGTATCTTTGTTTTCTTTCATAATTCAGGATTTTTATAGGGCGTGATTTCTAACAGGAGTGTGAAGTCTGTAAATTCATACTTTGAATGTTCTTGCCAGCTTACATTATATTTCAGTTAAGAAAAATAAAAACGCACAGATCTAGGAAGTTTTGTTGACAGAAAAATACTGGAAGTAAGTCTTCATAATTTTTTTTTGCTAGGAAAAAGTATGTTATTATTAACTAAATTAGAATATTCACTCTTAGACTTCAATTTTGTTACATAAGGTAGAATCCACTTATTTTCCTTACATAAATTATTATGCATAGTTACTGGAAGCATGGGCATAGTGGATGAGATGTTTCATCTTTCCAACCATCTTGCTCCCCAAAAGTACGTAAGAACAGATATGCAGGGAATGAAAAAAGGAAGTAGTTCAAGAAAACCCTACAGTTCATCTGGAGTAAGTGACATAGAGACTTCTGTGTTGATGCGTTCTTCAAAATCTTATTTAGTCACCAATTAACATACTTCCATAATTTTGTTAGTTTGGAAAGAGTGGAAAGAATATTGCTGATCAAAAAAAAAAAACAAAACCCCACCCTAAAAATGCATCTTGAACATGAACTATATGGACAGACGAAAAACCTCCACATGACTTTTCCTCCCCAAAATCAGCTTTTCCCAGCTTATTCTCCAAAGACAGACTCACTAACCCTAGGAGGGAGGAACAAATTGGGAAAGGTCACAGATTCTGAAATGCATAAAACTCTGTCACCTATTTGTCAATGCCATTAAGCAGAATATAATACATTTAGAGTGCTTAATGGAGCGTGCAATCAAGATACTTGAAATCTTTCATATAGCAAACTGTCCCTAATCAAGTAAAGTTGCATAAATTATTTTCATGACTCATTTCTATGGCAAAATGAAAAATATTTTATTGCAATTGATTGACCTTGTCCTAGAGTGTCACAAAGAATAGATCTTCATTTTTAGGCTATGGGTAAAGAACGTTCTCATGAACAATCAAGAAATCAAAAGAAAGCAATGAAAAGAGAAGGAGGCAAAGGATTGGTAGTTTATAATGATACTTGAGAAATTTAAGCATTAAGTGTGCATAAATGAATAACAAGGATCAAGTATCACAGAGCATTTTCAATAAGAATAATACTACATACAAACTAGGAAGAAAAAAGCTGGTTCTGTTAAGAGAAGATGACAACTGTATATCAAAAGAAAGGAAAGCAGCATAATCCAATCACTTTTCCTTTAGTCTAACAAAATCAGAAGTGCACATGTTAAATTCAGTGTTCCCTTTTTTTTGTAAGAATAGAATGACAATACATGCATATCACTGCATAATTTTCATTATTTTGCATGAGAATAAGAATAATATTAATATTTGACTTTCCTTGGGAAAGAAATCACTCAAAATTTAAATATTAACACAAACAGTATGAAAATAAACTACAGACTTGATAAAAAATCATTAGTAATACTTTGTGTCTGAAAAGATGCATTCATAAGAAAGAGGTTGTTTTAGTTCTCCTGATGATATCTACCTAGTTAGCTGAGATCTCATTTTTCTAATATTTTAGTGTAATTTTTGAGGCCACAATGCATGTTTAGGGTAACTTTCACATTTAGATAATTAGGTGGCTAGCTCCCCAACTCCCTTAGAACTTTATTTCAGTGGTGTTCCTCAAGACAATCTGTTATTCAATGCTCTTTGAAAACTGGGGCTATGAAACTACAAAATTTTCAGATAGCTTTCCAGATTTGTCTTCCCTAGCTGATACGATTTGAACATTGGGAAAGCTTCGGTTTTATTTGAAAAGAAAGATAAATTAGAATGTCATAGTCCTGCTTCCACCTGGTATATCAAAGGAAGGTACAAGGAAAACGATGAGTGCCCTTATTCAGAAACAGAACAAGTATGGAAATATCAAAATATGATGAATTCCTTCTGACACAAATAAATTTACTTAATATAAAAGTGAACTCCAGGGATTTCAGTTTTTTTGGGGAATGTATACCAAGAAAAAAAAAGATATTAATGAAAGAGTAATCTGGTTTCAGAGATAAGAATGTCTGACACATTTAGACAATAAGACTTTGGGAAATAGGCAAAATGTGCTTGGAAATAGGCAAAATGTGCTTAACTTTTGTACAGAAATTAATTTTATGGTATTGGTTCAAACTAATTGAATGAAATAATGTAAATGACCACTATAACAGTACAGCCACCATTTTGATGGAAAACATGAAGAGAAACTGAAAATAAAGTTTACTATTTTCCTCAAAATATTTAAATAACTTCTGATGTAAAGATAACACATTGCCTTACTTACCTAAAAAAATTAAAGTTCTTGAAAATATAAACTCTAAGACAAATTTTATTGAATACATTTACACAAATAACAGTTTTCCAATAAACAAGTTACTACATTTCAGTTCTTTCTGCTAAGATGACAAATTGAGAGTGCGCCCAATTAACAACAGATTTTCGTTGTGCAAGTTAATAAAAGTTGATGGCAACTTTTTTTTTCTTTCCTATGACATAGGCTTTATTGTTCTTCCTATGTTTTACTTTTTGAATACAGTAAAATTTGCTTATGTGTTTTTCTGCACTCTTGTTTTATTAGGTCTGTTTTATAATGATGTAATTTCTCTTTGGTCAGTTTTAAAATCTAGTATTAATACGACTGAAGGTAAAAATGTTCACCATTATAGATGCACTGTTAATTAAAATATGAAAAATTAATGATGTCAGAAGTCAAACAGTCATTCAGTAGATAAGGAGTTGACTGGATGGATGCAGACAGAGTTGTGATCAATTCCTCTATGTCCAGGTGGGGACTGGTGATGAGTAGTGTCTCTCAAGTCACTGTCTTGGGACTGGTGCTCTTCACTATTTTCATCAATGACACAGACAGTGGGATCAAGTGCACCCTCAGCAAATTTACAGATGACATGAAGCTGAGTGGTGCAGTTGACACAACAGAAGGATGAGATGCCATCCAGAAAGACCTGGACAAACTTGAAAGGGGGCCCACAAGAACCTCATAAGGTTCAACAAGCCCAAGTGTGGGGTACTGCACCTGGGTTGGGGCAATCCTGGATATGAGCACAGACTGGGAGAAGAAGGCATTGACAGCAATCCTGTGAAGAAGGATTTGGGGGTTCTTGTGGATGAAAATCTGAACATGAGCGAAAAGTCTGTAGTGCATGCTCACAGCCCAGAAGACCAAGCACAATCTGACCTGCATCAAAAGACACATAGTCAGCAGGTTGAGGTAGGTGATGCTCCCTCTCTAATCTGCCCTCGTGAGACCCCACCTTGACTACTGCTTCTAGGTCTGGGCTCTACAGCACAAAAAAAGATGTGGACTCGTTAGAGTGGGCCCCGAAGATGATCCAAGGGCTGGAGCACCACTCCTATGAAGACAGGCTGAGAGAACTGGGGCTGTTCATTCTGGAGAAGCGAAGGTCTCCAGAATAGGTCTCCAGTGAGACCTTATTCTGACCTTTCAGTACCTTAAGGGAGCTTATAAAAAGAAGGGAGAGGGACTTTTTATGTGGGCAGAGAATGACTAGAGAAGGGGGCAATGATTTTAAGCTGAAAGAGAGCAGTTTTAGATTAAGTATTAGGAAGAAATTCTTTACTGTGAGGGCGGTGAGACACTGGAACAGGTTACCCAGAGAAGCTATGGCTGCTTCATCCATGGAAGTGTTCAGGGCCAGGATGGATGAGGCCCTGAGCAACCTATCTAGCGAATGATATTCCTGCCCATGGAAGAGGGTCTGGAAATAGATGGTATTTGAAGTCACTTCCAACCCAAATCATTGTATGATTTTATGATTCTATTAAACAGAGGATAAATCAGTAAATGTTAGAGTAAGCAAACCTTTGGCATACTGATATAGACAAGACTTGAGTTTTATTGCTAGAAAAATATCTATGATTACCTGTATACAGTAGCAAAGTTACAGTGAACAAGGTGAGGATGATGGACTGTGTTGGTAAAGAAATGGTATATAAATCCAGAAAGGTGGCATGTTTGTATAGTGCAGTATTTATATGTCACATTGAGTACTGTATGTAATGCTGAAATTATAAAGCAAGAAATACAGTAGCTATGCTTGAAAGTGACAGTTATTAAAGATTTATAAGAGGTTGAAGAAACTGATTCTGTTTGATAGACAAAATATCCTAAGCTGAGTTACTAAGATTATGAAGTGTAATGATGAAAAGGAACCAAACAACTTTTGAACAACACTGAAAATGCATCTCTATATTAATATATATAATTACACCTATAACCCTGAATGTTACAATTTTACTATCTACCAACTACAAACAACCTCATATCATCTCTGTTACACTGTTTCAATCTCAGTTCAGTCTTAAAAACTTTGTTCAACTATTGATCCACATTGACCCAAAATAAGAACTAATCAATTTAGATGGCTTGTCTGTCAGAAGTCTTGCATTTTATGCTTTTCCTTTTGTTACCTCTATCAATATATTTCCTTAGTGATACCTTATAAGGAGCCAGAAAAGCAATCTATGGAATTATCCATTCCTTAGTAAAATTTAGCAACCTTACCATAACTTTATTTGTATAGTAAGATAGATAATGGTGTCAGATTAATAGCAACTGTATAATTAACATACAATATATGATAGCGTATAAATAATGTTTAATTAGATCATAATTTCACAATAGCATTATAAATATATATACACATATACAAGTACTATGAAAAGCTTTATTAACATTGAAATAAATCATAATCTGCATGAGAGACAGATAAAATATTTTATTTCAGAAACTTTATTTATTATGTGAGTGAAATTCTTTGTTTTACAATAAATCAGTTAATGGAGTGAAAATGAAGGGATTCAAAAGATGGTGCTTTTAAATAACTGCTTTAAACAGTTATTAGAGCACATAGTAAGGTAATGCTTATTTAATAAGAAACTGCATAAGTTTCAATTTCAGAGTTCCTTTATTTAAACTCTCTTTAGATTTTCAGGACCTTGGGATTTCTTATTTAATGTTGAGCATTTTAGAACTGTCTTAGAACAATATGCATAGTTACAGTGCTATATAACTAAATTATAAATTACTTTTTTTTATTAGGTACGGAATATGCAATGCCTCTTTTAGAGAGTTTTGTGTATTTTAAAATACAAAATGAGAAATTCAGCAAATAAAAGGCGAAAAGCAAGAAATAGCCTTTCTCCCATGACACGAAAAAGGAGCAGATCCTTTCCCTTATTATTTTTCACTGACTTGACACCAAGGGCTTAGCTAATAACTTGAGGGGTAATACAATGCAGAAAAAATCCTTGAATATACAGCTGTTGAATCAACCAAAACCTCATCTCCCACCACTAATAAGATTACTTTCTGGAATGATTTTTTTCTTCTTCTTTTTAAAGGAAGTAACCCAGATCATTGCAGTCACCTTGCTCTTCTCTCATAGTACAGAGTGTAGTTGGGTGAAGTCAAGGGCTTACAGGAACATATTCCTTTGGTGAGTCCTATCTGGGAATTTGGAACCAGTGAAAATGACACTTTTTCAGACCTTGGAGAGCTTCTGCTCTTCCAAATTATCTAAATGTTAGGAAATGAGAGTGTGTACTTGTATCATACCGCCTTCAATCTCCCTTTAGGGATAAAAGTTATAGAATAACAGAACGGTTGAGGTTGACAGGGACCTCTGGAAGTCATCTGGTTCAGTCCCTCTGTTCAAGCAGAAGCACCTAGAACCGGGTGCCCAGGTATATGTCTAAACTCCTGACTATCTTAAAGGTGGGAGATTCCACAACCACTCTAGACAACCTGTGCCAGTGATCAGTCACCCTCCCAGTAAAAGTGTTTCCTGACATTCAGACAGAACATCCACTCTTTCAGTCTGTGCCCACTGCCTCTGGTCCTGTCACTGACCAGCATTGAAAAGAGCCTAGTTCTGTCTTCTTTGCAGCCTCCTGCACATTGGTAAGATCCTTCCTGAACCTTCACTTTTCCAAGGTGAACAGGCCCACCCACCTCAGTCTTTTTGATTACTTGTGAGATGCTCCAGTCCCTTCATCATCTTTGTGGCCTTTCTTTGGACTCTCTCCAGTATGTTCAGGGCCCTGGGGAGCGCAGGACTGGACATAGGACTCCAGATGTGGCCTCAGCAGTTGTGAGTAAAGAGGAAGGATCAGTCCCTGTTTATTTGTTGGGATGGACCACTTGATCTTGGAGTAGGTGGTCCTTGAATATTAAACAACTTTTATGGGCCTCCCTTCCTCCCCAGGCCTTGTCCCTTGGGATTCTTCCAAGCAGATCTTTGAGCAGGCCAGAGTCTGCCATCCTGAATCCATGGTTGTGAGCTTGACCTTTTCCCTGCCCTCAGGGCCACCTCATATTTACTACAACCTAGGCTACTTTCAACCTAGACATCCCCAACAAACCTTTCTTGTTTGAGAGTATGAGGTCCATCAGAACACCTCTATTTTGTCTCCTCCATCACTTGAATGATGATCAGTGATCTCCAGGAAGCTCCTGGACTGCTACCCCTCTACTATATTGGCATATTGTAAAAGACTTTTTTTGTTTGTTTTGTTAAAAAAAATCCTGATACATTTCTGAAGGATGTCACTTTTTTCACCTTTACAAACACAGGTGAGAAAATGGTATCCATTTAGCACCTTTTCTCATAGATCCATACCTTTGTCTACTTACTGACTGTTGTCATCAGAGTCACTGCAATAGAGTAAAAGGCTTTCCCCCTTTATTGCATAACCTGTAAAAAGTTTTCAGGTTGGAAAAGACTCCCCATAAAAAGAAGACATTTTTTGAGGTGGTACATCAGGAGACACTACTGTTAAGTTACTTTAAGTCTTATTATTGCAATAAATTTGCTCTCAACTTCCCCAGTGAGTGTTTTATTCTTGAATATTCCTCCCAGTTCACTTTTATTCAGAGAACAGCAGAAGTAAATGAGTAAGTCAACTGAAGATCCTAAACTGACAGGTGTAGTGGTTGATGATAACCTTTATGAACCCTACAGATTCCTCCTTAAATAACTGCTCCTTAAGGACACATAACCCAAAGTTATGATCTCTTTTAGAAGGGACTATTTGCCACAGACGTTGGAACAAGAGACTGTTTTCTTCTAGTGTTTGGGATGGTCTCATGCAGTACTATTAGCTTAAAGTGATAGAAAAATAAACACATTCATCAGTTTTATTATCAAATGTATCATCCTGGGTTGCTAAAGAAAGGCTTTCAAATATGTGAATAGAAAGGAGATTAATTACCAAAATTCCCTCTGGCTCTGACTGGCTGGGTTGTTCGCTGGGGTGGGGGAGGTTGATTTTGTTTGGGTTTTAGGGTTTTTTTTGGCAGGGGTTTGGATTGTTTTTATCATAGCCTTTTGTATATACAGAATATATAGAATTATGTTCCTATGTACAGATATCATGTGTCTAGCTTTCAGGCACTCCTGTTTAAGTCTTGTGCATCACTCTAATGAGTCCATCCTCCATTCATTTGCTTATAGACTCACAGTTTTTTGCACTTGTCAAATATAATTACAAGGTGTGGTAGGTTGACCTTGGCTGGATGCGAGATGCCCAACCAGCCGCTCTATCAATCCCCTTCCCAACCAGAGAGGGGAGAGAGTAAGATGGGTAACAACTCATGGGATGGGATGAGGCAGTTTATTTAAAACAAAAGCAAAGTAAAAGCTTGCATGTGCAAAAGCGAAGCGAAAGATAACAATTTTTATTCTCTACTTCCTATGAGCAGCGATGGTCATCTGCTTCCGAGCAGAAGGGCCTCAGCACGCATAATGGCTCCTCAGCAGGCAGCTGTTGGAGACAACGAATGCCTGCCTTCCTGCTCCTTGCCTCAGCTTTTATATCTGAGCTGATGTCGTGTGGTATGGAATATCCCCTTGGTCAGTCCGGGCCAGCTGGCCTACTTGTGTCCCTTCCCAGGATCTTGCCCTTGAATGAGGAAGGAATGTTAAAGTGCTTTCGCTGTGCTCAGCAGTAGCCAAAACACCGGTGTGTTATCAACACCCTTCTAGCTACCAGTGCAAAGTACAGCACTGTGAGGGCTACTATGGGGAAATGAACTCCAGCTCAGACAGACCCAATACATAAGGATATAAACACTTTCAGAGTTTACTTTTTAAATTTTAAGATATAGTTAGATGTATCGAGCATTAATTAATCTTTAAATTCAGCAAAAGGAATTTCATTCATATTGGTGTCCACTTCTAAAGAGGTAAATTACTGCTATTTCTCCGTAGTTCATTAAAGGGAACTATAGTTCCTCCATACAGAAGTTTTACATATTTACCAGTAATTTAGGTTTTAATAGCACTGTCAAGTTCATATAAATTTATTCATGAGATGAAAACCTAAACCTCTGAAACTATATCTTAGATTCAAAATATTTTCCCTGGAGAATCTGTGGTAATACATAACTGGTGTTCTTCCTTCTACACAAATAAACTAAGCTCTCAGTTATATGACTTCATCAACCATTATGTATATTTTATTTAACAGCAGCTTAATTTGAGTCAGTGGGTATTTTCATCCTAAGCCCTCCTTTAAATGTAGAGGGAGAGATGACATTTCTCCATCAGGGAAACACAACGATGCTCGAAGATTTTATTGTCTTTCTGTGAATACCTGCAGATACTTCCTGAGGTGATCTAAAGGTTCTTACATTCATCCCTTTTCCACGGAGATTTTGTTTTAGACTATCTCATGCTCTTTCATTCTTTCTTCCTATGTAGATATCTCAGAGGAGTGGCTAGATCAGACGAGAAAGCTGCCTGAATCTTTGCACTGTGTTTGAACATAAGAAATAATTTCTGTCATACACGTGCTATGAGTAAAACATTTATTTGCATTCCTCTACTTTTATACAACCCTTTACCAATATAAAAATCTATGTTTTACTATAACTTAGATTCTTCTTTTAGAGCATTCTTTTCTATGGCAATGAGACATTATTTGAGAAGGTATAAAAAGCATGGCATTGAAATAACAATATGTGCTTTGGTAAACCATTTGTATGTGTTATTTTCTAAACAAGGAAACGTTATATAGCCTGGTTTTGATGTAATTTGTATTGAGAGAACTCTGGTAACTTCAACAGGAGTAATTTCAGATTTATAGTAGACAAAGCAATCAATCAATTACAATAATTATTACATTTTCTACTGTATAAATAGGAATGAAGAAGAAAGAAATTAATAATAATTATGTAAACTCTTGTTTGATGAGCTAACTTGATCTGTTATTAGCAAAAAGAGTATAATTACGACACACTGCTCTTAAATGACTAAGAGGAAATATATAAATTGTAATTATTGATTTTAAAGTTAGTGACTGAATTATTGCACATTATGTGAAACATTTGAGCTGATTTTTTGCAACACAGCATGCTAAGAAAACTAGGTAATCAGTTTAAGTTGAGGAAGGAGTGGTGGAGATGTTGCCCTCTACCAAAGTTGGGTAGTGTGTGAAGAGCTGTCTCTGAAGAACATCCATGAGCAGGTCAAAAACTGGGTGAGAATCAGAGATAAAGGTAAAAAAGGGAATCTTGTGGTTGATGTCTACTACAGGGTACCTAATCAAAGGGAGCCTATTAATGAAACCTCCTTTCTCCAGCTACGGGAGGCATCGCGCTTGCAGGCTCTTGTCCTGACAGGGACTTCAACCACCCCATTTGCTGGGAAAGTAGCATGGCGAGCTGCAGGCAATCCAGGAGACTCCTGGAATGCATGAAAAATAACTTCTTAACCCAGGTAATAGACAGCCCTACCAGAGGGCTGCAATACTAGACCTGTTGGTTACCAGCATAAGTGACCTAATCAGTGATGTGAAGTTTGGAGGCAGCCTGGGCTGTGGTCATCATGCCTCACTTCTGTACCTGGGAAGAACATGGAAGAGATCCTCCTAGAAGCCTTGCTAAGGGATACATGAAGGACAGGGAGGTGATCTGAGTCAGCCAGCCCAGCTTCACCGAAAGCAAGTCCTGCCTGACCCACCTAGTGGCCTTCTGTGGTGGGGTGACTACATCAGAGGACAAAGAAAGAGCCACGGATGTCATCTATCTGGACTTCTGTAAAGCCTTTGACATGGTCCCCTAAACATCATTATCTCTAAATTGGAGAGATATGGATTTGATGGATGGACTGTTCCGTGGGCAAGGAATTTGTTGGACACATCCAGACAGTAGTGGTCAATGGCTCAGTATTCAGGTGAAGATCAGTGACGAGTGGTTTTCCTCAGGGGTCCATATTTGACCTAGTACTGTTTAATAACTTCATCAAGGACACAGATAATGGGATTGAATGCAGTCTCAGCAAATCTGCAGATGAGACCAAGCTGAGTGGCAAGGCTGACACATTTGAGGGATGTGATGCTGTTCAGAGGGGCCTGGAAAAGTTCTGGAAGTGGGCCCATGTGAACCTCAGGAAGTCCAACAAGGTCATATTCAAGGTCCCGCACATGCTTTAGGACAACTTCTAATGTCTTTAAAGGCTGAGGGATGAACTGATTGAGAGCATATTCAGTGATGAAAAACTGAACATGGGTCAGCAATGTGTGCTTGCAGCCCAGAAAGCCAGTGGTGTCCTGGGCTGCATCAAAAAAAAATGTAGCCAGCAGGTTGAGGGAAGTAATTCTGCCCCTCTGCCCTGGTGAGACCCCACTTGGAATAATGTATCCAGTTCAGGGGGTGCCAGTGCAGGAAAAACACAGACCTGTAGGAGACGGTCCAGAGGAAGGTCACAAAAATGATCAAAAGGATGGGGTCTATCACCTATGAGGGAATGTTGAGGGACTCAGTATTGTTCAACCTGGGGAAGAGTAGGCTTCATGGAGGCACTGAGGCCTTTCAGCACTTAAAGAGGTCCCATAGGAAAGATGGGAACAGACTTCATCAGGGTCTGGTGAAATAGAACAAGGGATAATGATTTTTAACTGAAAGAGGGTCCATATAGATTAGATATAAGAAAGAAATTCTTTAAAATGAGAGTGATAAAACACTGGAAGGGGTTGCCAAGAGGTGGGGGATTCCCCATGCCTCAAAACATTCAAGGTTTTTGTGCCACCTGATATATTTGAAGATGTACTTGTTCATTGCAGGGCATTGGACTAGATGGCCTTTAAAGGTTCCTTTCAACCCAAACTATTCTATGATTCTAAGGAATAGTTTTTTAAATTTCTGTATACATATAGTGACATAGATCCTAAAATTAATTCCAATAATTAAATGACTCAGGCACACTCACTGTAAAAGTTCCAATTTACTAAGTTCAAAATCCATCATAACAATGACAAATAAATAAATAAATAAATAAATATAGCAGGAGTTTTTGGGATATATTTCTGAAGTAATATTGCAAGCTTGTTGAATAATGCCAAAACACTATGGTGATCTCACTTTTCACTGAAATTATAGAAAAAAACCCAAACATTCTGAGAGGAAAAAGAATTACTTTTGTTGTCTTCTGTTCTCTGAACTCAATGCCTCATATAAAATGTGGTCCTCTGGGGGTGACTTTTTCCTATTTGTGGCAGACTAAAATGGTTCTACAATTTTCTATCCACAGTTCTTTATGAGGGGAAAATGCAATTGTTGAGTCTTCCTCCCGGCCACACCCACCCATTCTCTCTTCATTTTCTATTGTCCACATAAACTTCACTTAAACTAATGATGCAGAATATTTGGTGGAGGAGGCAGAGTCAACACATCTTCAGCAACTGCTATTTTTCAAGTATAGTCAGAGGACAAAAATAAAAAAAGTTTTAAGCAACTCATTTTTATACTTAACAACATTTCTTCCAAAGAGCTTTGCTTTTTACAACCAGGCTGAAAATCCCCTGAGGGGACAGGTTGAATGAAGTATATATTTAGTTGAATGCAGACTGAAGCACTTGCTTTCCCAGTATTTCCCATTGGTACTGCAAGGACAGAGGAGAAAGAATACATCAACCTGCGCACTTAACATCATGCAGAAATCCAAGGAAATGCCGGGAATGCCATGGAGGCATTAGAGATATGAAAAATCTGAGCAATTCAACATCAACCTGGGGTGTATATTTTACCTCTCTTAGATCAAACCACCTCAAGGTATTATTTATGGAATTTGATACTCTGCTTAGCATAATGTAATTATACGAATACTGATTGCTGGTTTAGCTGCCAGACTTACATAAGTTCCCTTACTTAAGATAATTTTGATAGCTATAATAAGGTTAGTCAAAGAAGTTGGGGTTTTCTCAATAATACATTGTATGTTTCTGTTTAAGTTTCGAGACTACTTTAAGTTGATCAATTGCATGAAAAAGAGATCTGAAATGCCTGCAGTGCAAAGTTCTCCTAACCAGTACGCTGGTGTTGAGTGGTGGGGATAGCACAGAACAAGCTGTCCATGAGCCAGCAGGGTGCCCTTGTGGCCTAAAAGACTAATGGTATCCTGGTCTGTATTAGGAAGAGCAGTACCGGTAGGTCAGTGGAACGAG
This sequence comes from Oxyruncus cristatus, assembly GCA_013399855.1. Taxonomy (NCBI): domain Eukaryota; kingdom Metazoa; phylum Chordata; class Aves; order Passeriformes; family Cotingidae; genus Oxyruncus; species Oxyruncus cristatus. The sequence goes on from VXAY01002602.1 coordinate 362,178, forward strand.
GAAAGGCTGAGGGAGTTGGGACTATTCAGCCTTGAAAAAATAATTGACTGAGAGGGGACTTCACCAGTGTATATAAGGATCCAAAGGGAGGGTGTCAAGAGAATGGAACCAGGCTCTTTTCTGTGGTGTCAAGCAATAGTACAAAAGGCAATGGGCAGAAACTGATGCACAGGAAGTTCCACCTGAAAATGAGGAAGAACTTATTTGCTGTGCAGGTGACTAAGCACTGGAACAGATTGTCCTGGGAGGCTGTGGAATCTCCCTCTCTGGAGTAATACTGGACAGAGTCTTGTGCAACGTGCTTGAAGATGACCCTGCCTGAGCAGGGAGGTTGGATCAGATCACTGTGATCCCTTCCAACCTTATCCATTCTGTGATTCTGTGATTCAGTGAGGTAGGCAGGTACCTGCATGAAGGAGTACAAGTTTTGAAAGAACCTGCTGAAATTGTTTTGGAAGGAGTGAACACAGAAGAAATGAACATTATTCAGTACGGCATAAAGAAATGGCCGAAAGGCTAGATAGCATAATCCGAAACATAGACAGGGAGTCTGGGAGAAATCTGCTGGAGGAAGAGAAAATGAAGAAGAAAATGAAGAAGAAATTTTTGAAGGAAAAGAGTTTTTACTGTGAGAGTATGTATCCCAGCACATATACTTTATCCCTATTATGATAGTCTATAGGTCATACAAAATAATTCCTATGCCAGGAAGAAAATGCACTTATTGAGTAAATTTGAAGACAAAAAAAATTCCTAAACTGTGCAAGACTCAATCACACATGTAAAGTTTGTTATAAAGACTTACAGGTTCCAGTTTTTCAGTGATGCAGAAGACAAAACATAGCTATTACCAGCAACCTTCATCCAAGATTTAGTGTGGGTTTTTTTCATAAACTTCAATAGGCTGCTTTTAATTAAAAGGGGAACTTTATGGGAATTATACTTAGCCAGAAAGACAATAACAGTTATCAACACAATCATTTTGCGTCTTCATTTGCAGAAATTTCATTCAAAAAAGATGGACAAGTGCTGCCTCTTGGCAGAAAAGAACAAGATTATGTTAGGCAGAGAAAACATGTGGAAATGTGTCTTCTCCTAAGCTAGACCAGCAACTACAAAAGAAGTATGCTACAGGGGTCTAAGACCATTTCTGTTGCTCCCTCTGAACTCTTTATCAAAAGGTTCACTGTTTCGACATACTTGAAGATATCTTGTCCTCAATTTCACTTTTCATAGAAGTATATGAATTTCATGTTAAAATCATTGTACACTGATCTTCTTAGAATCATAGGAATTAAAAGAGGGAAATACCCATTGGGATAGATGTGAATCCCACTACCGGTAATGTCCAGTTTAGCTTAAAAAAACCTGAACATTTGCTTCTACCTGCCAGACTAAACATCCTGTTCAAATATATTTCACCAAAGATGTGCAAAGTGCATGAAGACCGAGTCCTTGTGACAATGTTAGGGACATTGCTCTTAAAGAACTGATGAGAGAAGCAAAGGCATGTAACTTTGCAGCTCAATGTCCTTCAGTATGAGAGAGTTCACACTGTTCTTCCATACAGTCAGAAAGAACTGAGTGTCCCTAATATTAAAAGTCCTTCTGAAATTCTTTCTGGTGTATTATAGGTCTGGTGTGCTCTCAGGAGCATGTCTGTGCCAAAAGAGCTTAACATAAGTTTGACTTTTCACCTTAGTCAATTTTTATTCAAGCTGTACAGATTTAGCTCTTTTAATCTTTACTCATAAATCAATCTGGTTGTTTTTTGCTACTTACATGTAAAGTCCTTCCAATTTGTCAGCATCTCTTTGGTAATGTGGTACTCAGAACTGAATACAAGCAGTTTAAACAGCTTGCAAATAGCTGTATTACTCTTATTACTATTGCTATTAACTACAAACACAACATTACAAATATACCCATCAGGCCAAAGTTTTAATGATAAACTTTGATTTGGTATTGACAATCAGTTGCAAGATTAATCAATTGTAGATACTTTTGACACCATTAAATACTGGGTACTGACTTACCCTTGCTTAATTACCTGTACATTAGGTAGCTAGTTGAAACTTCTTTATGAAAAAGGTCCTCTGAAATTATGTCTTGATATGTCTGTATTGCCTTTTGATTCATATAAAATCAAACATGAGCAGAAAAACAGACTAGAGATGAGAAAGTCACAGCAGACAGTTGCATAGCTGTCAGTACTATTGTGAAACAGAGCACTCAGGAAACATCTACAAAAGTATTTTGCAAAGGCATTTTCAACACCTTTCAAATTAATATGTTTAGGATGTGACAGATGTGAAATCTCTTTGACTCAAAGAGCATTTCAGTGACTTTTGGAAGTCCTTGAAAACTGTAAGAACAGACATGAGCCTGGCATAAATTAATTTTTTCTACGTATCAGCTTTACATACAAACTGCAGACAGCTTCAAGGAGTGTTTGGCAATGCAATGAGTCTCCCAGACCTCCTCTTGCAAGTCCTTTCAAAGAATTTAAATAAAAGACATTTTCTCTTTGTTAAAGAAAATCTCATTCTTTTGACTTAATAGTGTGTTGTATACATTCTAGCTAATAGGCCTTCCAAATGAAAAAAATATTCACAGGGTACCCAAAAGCTAAGTAGAATATTATTTGAAAAGGACATTTATATGATAAGTACTGTTGTTACTGCCTGTATGTTTCTAAGATGTAGGCAAGAGATTTACCTGATCACCTTTTTCTCTATGAAGACTTGTGGTACTTTTATTCCAACAATTTAGGAAAGTGTCACAGTATCAGCTGGTAAATGGGTAAATACCAAATGTGAGGGAGAGTCCTATAGGTCGATATGATGTACAGCAAAGCAGTATAGGTTTATCTTTTGGACAAGATCTTTGCGGCAATATATATAAATCTGAATGACAATTGTATTAACCTTGCATATGGCAGTGATGAAATAAGAAAAAAAAAGTGACACAGTAGTCAATGTCATATGTTCACAAACATATACATCTCTTCTGTAGTCTTGCCAACAGCAAGCAGATGTGCAACATCACAGGATCATCAAGAAATCATTCAAATTGGGTTTGACTGGAAGCTGGTGAACATTGTCCCAATTTTCAAGAAGGGCAGGAAGTGGAACCCCAGAAACTACAGGCCTGTCAGTCTCACTTCAGTGCCTGGTAAAGTTATGGAGATTATTCTGGGAGGTACTGAAAAACACCTGAAAGACATGAGAGTCATTGGTCACAGACAGCACAGCTTCAGGAAAGGAAAGTCCTGCTTATCTAACCTGAAATCGTTTTATGGCAAGGTAACCCACCTAGTTGATCAAGGGAAGCCAGTTGATATAACCCTTTTGGATTTCAGAAAGGGTTTTGATACTGTCTCTCCTGGGATCCTTCTGGACAAAATGTCAAGCCCGCAGCTGGATAAACACATCAGGTGTTGGGTGAGGAATTGACTCACAGGTCAAGCACAGAGGGTAACAGTGAATGGGGTGACATCAAACTGGCGACCTGTACTAGTGGGGTTCCACAGGGCTCAATCTTGGACTCTGTGCTCTTCAACATCTTCATAAATGGATGCAGGACTGGAAGGGATAAGAAGCAAATTTGCAGATGACACAAAACTGGGAGGAGCTGTTGACTCCCTTGAAGACAGGGAGGCCCTGCAGAGAGCCCTCGACAAATGAGAGGACTGGGCAATCACCAACCATATGAAGTTCAGCAAGGGTGAGTGCCGAATTCTACACCTGGGATGGGGCAACACCAGATATACACACAGACTGCGGAATGAGGTGCTGGAAAGCAGTGCCATGGAAAGGGACCTGAAGGTCGTGGTCCATGGCACGTTGAACATGAGTCAGCAGTGCCCTGGCAGCCAGGAGGGCCAACCATGTCCTGGGGGGCATCAGGCAAAACATCACCAGCTGGTGGAGGGAGGGGATTGTCCTGCTCTGCTCTGCACTGGTGCAGCCTCACCTTGAATATTGTGTGCAGTTTTGGGCACCACAATATAGGAAAGATATTAAGGTGTTAGAGAGTGTCCAAAGGAGGGCAACAAAGATGGTGAAGGCCTTGAGGGGAAGCCGTATGAGGAGCAGCTGAGATCACTTGGTCAGTTCATCCTGGAGAAGAGCAGACTGCAGGGAAACATCATTGCAGTCTACAACTTCCTTGGGAGGGGAAGAGGACAGGCAGGCACTGATCTGTTCTCTCTGCTGACCAGGGACAGGACCAGAGGGAATGGTCTGAAGCTATATTTGGGGAAGTTTACATTGCATACTAGAAAATGATTCTTCACCCAGAGGGTGGTTGGGCACTGGAACAGGCTCCCCAGGGAAGTGGTCACAGCTCTGAGCCTGAAAGAGTTCAAGAAGTTTCTGGATGATACTCTCAGGCGCATGGTGTGATTCTTGAGTATGATCCTGTGCAGAGCTAGGAGCTGGACTCGATAATCTTTGCGGGTTCTTTCCATCTCAACATATTCTGAGATTTTGTGATTCTGTGATGTATGAGCTCACTTGCATGTCAGTGATTTTCTGTTTCTAGTTCCAGTGCTAGATATGAAAATATTCCATTACCTTTGTTCTTGGACTTACATATCAGTCCTCAGTAAAGCAATTCGACCATTTAATATCTGTTTTTAAGTAAGAATTAAGGTTAGAAGGTATTTAGGATCTAATCTTTTTTCTCATTTCTCTTTCTTAAAAACAAGAGCAACTTCCTAACCCACGTTTAGGTTTATAGTAATCTCATCATAACAACACCTTTGTCTTATATGAATCCAGTCAAGAGAAAGAGCTTTGTAAAAACAACCCAACTATTGGAGAAAGACAATTATTATATGAACACACATGTTTGTATGAAAATTAAAATATGAGATTTTTTCATATATATACTTGTTTACTGTGTTCCCACCCTTTCAAATTTCTAAAACAATTTTAAAAATTATTTTTTTAATATAATCTTCTTCTGTGCCTGTAGTTGAAAGGAAATATGAAGTTCAGGATTAATATCTGGATATTTTACATTTGCTAGCAGAGTTGAGGAAATCAAACTTGTAGCCTGGAAGACCACATCCATGGAGAGATTTAATCTTCAGTTGTAGAAGAGAGCAAACAAAGAGCAATCTGGATCTTGTAAAGTGGTCTGGAAAGTATAAAACTCTACCTGTACTGACTGCAATGATGAAAACAAAATTAAAAAATTAGATTGTATACAGTTATGCAGCAAGATATCTCAGAAAAAGTGGAAATATTTGCATGTTGTTTATCCAACAGAGGATAAAGGAATATATATATATTTTTTAGCACCTTAAGTAATTTCTTTTTTTTACAGTTTTGATCTTCAAATGCAATTTCTATGGTTTTATTTTCTTGTAGAAGGAGCAGAGATGTTTGTGTCCTCCTTTATGTCATTATGAGCAAATTGACAGACAAAAGGTCTGTAACCAAATGTGGAAGGTATAAATGGTATTTCTGCTTCACAAATAAATATATAAATACATAAATTATATATAATATATATATATA